>JAKTQL010002362.1:0-39179 GCA_030558815.1 Blastobotrys malaysiensis
GTCGTGGTGCATCAACAATGAGAGTAGCGTGGCGGACCTGTCCTTTTATCAGACAGCCAAGGCGCATATCAACTCGAGCATCCTTGAGACGGGCCACAATGTATCGGCTCCTGGTAGAAAGACATTACCTTATTTCAAAATCAACATAAATAGAAGAGTCCTGATATCATCTCGGTATCTGGGGCCTGGAGAATTTAGGGCGATTTAAAAATTCCAACTTCGGTATAATATCCGTTTTAGCCGGGATAACTAATTGTCCGTGGGATGGACGTTTGAACGATCGACATCCCCCCAATATCAAAAGCTTATCTTGTACTGTAGGAGTACGTAAGACGGAAATCAGAGAGGAGATATATATTTCCCGTTTCAATAAAAGCAATTTCACAGTTTTCGAGTCGGTTTTCAAGATATTCAATACAACATCAATTACTAATGTCTGTGGAGAAGTCTCCTTTGATGTAGATCTTGTTGTGTAGCCTAATGGAAGGGTTGAGTAAATGGTTCAATGGAGTATATAAAAAGCACAATTGAGGCCTCTATAGTTGAGAATCAACAAAATGAGCAGGCGCAAAGCTACCAATGTACATGTAGAGGATGCATCTACTTCAAGCCCTGAGCTTCAACCTCAGTCTAGCGCTGATGGCCATCTCGAAGAGGTCGCAGTGCATTCAGTAGGAATGGCTGCTGCTCTAAAGAAGGAGAAGCCAAACCCCTTTTCCAAAAGCATGATAAAGCTCTATCTTGTCCTAACCGTTTCGTACATGTGCTCCATGACAAATGGCTTTGATGCCAATACATTTGGTGGTATTATGGCCATGGAAGATTTCAAAGACTACTTTGACTCTCGAGGAGGAAGTACCCAAGGTCTGTTGGCGTCTATTTATGTGATTGGAAATATGATCGGCTCTATATTCTCTCCCCCAGCTGCGGATAAATACGGACGGCGGTTTGGCATTGGCGTCGGATCGGCTATTGCCATTATCAGCGTTGTCGTTCAGGCTTCGGCTCAAACTACCCACGCACTAATGGCTGGCAGATTTATCCTTGGGCTTGGAGTAAGTCTTATTCAGACTGCTGGCCCTGCTTATTGTGTTGAGATGGCTCACCCCGCTTATAGAGGTACATTAACCGGCCTTTACCAAACCTGTTTCTTTGTGGGGACCTGTGTGACAACCTGGATGGAGTTTGGCTTGAATTTTGTTACCGGATCTTCAATTGTTTGGCGATTACCGTTGGCATTCCAAGCTGTACCATCTCTGCTCATTCTGTGCTTCATTGCATTCATTCCAGATACCCCTAGATGGTTCATGGCCCAGGGTCGCGAGGAGGAAGCCCATAGGATCCTTACAAAATACCACGGAGATGGGAACCCCAACAGTTTAATTGTTCAGCTTGAGCTTCAAGAGATGCGTCAGGTAATTGAGCTCGATGGAACAGATAAACGATGGTGGGATATTCGAGATCTATTTCGGAATAGGGCTGCCAGGTACCGAATTTACTTGGTCGCCTGTACTGCGCTCTTTGGTGCATGGAATCTTCCACCGACTTCCTATTACCTTCCATTAATGGTTAAGACTGCTGGGGTGGAGAGCGTCACGATCCAACTCCTGCTGAACTCACACGCTGTACAAACTCCAATTATGTTCGTCAGTGCCTTTATTGGATCTACGTACCTAATTGAGAGGATTGGTCGAAGAAAGCTATTCATCGTATCAAGCACGGGTCAGACAATTTCAATTGCAATTGTGACCGCATGCAGTGCTTTACAGCAAGGGCATCCGACAATTGGCCGTACAGGAATTGCATTCTTATTTGTCTTTTTGGTATCATTCTCGTGTGGCTGGACCCCATTACAGGCCGTTTATCCTACTGAAGTTTCGACCTTTAGTTCTCGAGCTAAGACTTTGGCGGCGAACAATTTGCTACTAAACGCTGCTAATTTCCTCAACACATATCTCCCCCCAGTTGCAATTGAGGCAGTTGGATGGAAATATTACTTGTTTTATGTGAGCTGGGATATGTTTGGGATTATTGTCATTTTCTTTACCTTTGTTGAGACTAGAGGGCGAAACTTGGAGGAGATTGAAGAAATCTTCAATTCCAAGCATCCAGTACGAACCTCATTGCAACGTCAAAAGGTGGTGATTAACCAACATGGTGATATCATTAAAGGCGATGCAGATGAGGAGTGATAGTATAACAATTCCAAGTAAATTATATACCGTATATGTACCCATCAATCAATGCCAGGTAATTCTAATAAATGCCAGAATATTACTTGGTACCATAGTTCATTCCAGTTAATTATGAGAACTACATGTATACAAGTAGAATCTTTAATAGTGGCAGTACCAATATTACAATACCGGTAATAACGAGTTATGAAATGAAATGTTTGTCTAGAATACCTCAATTTATTTTCGTACCATCATTAATTAATATATGCAGTTAAAACCCGTTCAATCTTACAAATGGCAAGATCGCTTAGCCATGACGTCAACCGATCGGTTGAAAGCCTGAGTGCTTGGTGGCACATCAACAGCTGGGTTCTTGGTGAAAAAGTCGGTTGGAACCAACTGCACCTTGAGCATCTCGGTTGGCATGACTGGGAAGTCCTCGACTCGGACGTTGTGGGTAAGGCCAAAGGAGTGCCACAAAACAATGTCCTCGTTTCGAACGTTCTCCTTTCGGTTGACAGCGTCCTGGACACCACCGACCTCCTTGGCGGACTGGTTAGTCCAAACACCGCCAGCGTAGTACTCCTGATCCTTGTACTTGGTGACCCAGTAGTGGTGGGTAGCGAAGGCGGCTCGAGATCGAGCAATAGAGCCTGGCTGGGCCATGAGAAGGGCAGTTGGGGCACCAATGAGCTTGTAGCCGACTGGGTTACCAGAGATGGGGTTCTTCTTGTTTTCGTTGACAATCTTGACAGCACGGTTGATAGTGATATCGTGGTCGAAAGCAGAAGAGGTCTCAACTGGAGTGCTGAAGCCTCGGAAACCAGTACCGTATGGGTTCTTTTCGTCCCATGGCACCGGCTTGGTGTCAGCGATGATAGCAGTGTTCTTGTGGCCGTCGATGGCTGGGTCAATTCGCATGCTGAAGATGTGCTGGTGGGTAGTAGCAAGAGCACCTGGGGAGACGATGTTACCCCACTGGGATCGCTTGCCCTCATCAATGGGCTGGGTAGAAACGATACCGGTGGCTCGGATCTCAAGAGAAATGCCAGCGGCCTGATCAAGGTGCCAAGCGAAGATGTACTCGTAGTTACCAACGGTCAAGATGGACTGGACGATGAGGATTCGTCGTCGGGTCACACAGGCTCGGTTGGTTCGGTAGTTGGTGTGCTTCCACAAGATACCATCATCCTGCTCGTGCATGCAAATGACGCTCTTCTTCTGGACGACCTTACCGTTGGGCTCGACAATGTTACCGTCGAAGTACTTGATGGTGCCGAGGCAGTCGCAGCCCAGGTTGAGCTCGTTAGCAGATCGACCGGCACCGCAGTCACCAAAGTCGAAGGCCATCTTTCGGTGCAATGGAGGTCGTGGATCACCGTATGGGACAGCCATCTCAGAGACAGAGAGTCGGTAGAAGACGTTTCGGCCATCGTAGTCGACATCCTGGAGGATCATGCCCTCTCGTGGATCGAAGCCGACTCGGAATCGCCACTTCTGCCACTGGACAAGGTTACCGTCGATGGAGAAGGAAGGACCCTCTGGCTGGACAACGTTGTATGGCTTGAGGTCGGTTCTCAGGCTCTCCTGGAGCTCTGGAACGTACTCGCTGCCGACGCAGTGGGCCAAAGCGTCCTTGCTCTTTGGTCGGGTGTTGTAGTTGATGCCATTGATGTCATCATCGTCAGAGCCGGTAGCGCACCAGTCAACTCGCACCAGCTTGTCGTCGAGGACGTCGTAAACTGGAACGAATGGCAATGGGAAGGCGTAGAGACAAGAGTCCTTGTTGTTAGCCTTTGGATCTCGGCAGTACACGAGCAGCATCATGAGTCGTGGAATCTCAGCTGGATCGTCGCAGCCGTACATCCAACCGTCGACCTCGATGCAGGAAGCGGTGATGTGATCGAGATTGCACTGCTTAAGGGCGTCCTGGAACTCCTCGGACTTGAAGAAGACCTCGGTGAGTCGGGCACCCTCGTAGAAGTCAATTGGCAAGTGCTTGCCCTTAGGAATGGCCCGGTATCGCACAACCTTTTGCTCGTTGATGTCGATCCAGAGCTCATTGCCCTGCTTCTCCTCCATCACGTAGTAGATGCAGTGAGCAACTCGTGGTGGAGGGGGAATTGGTCTACCGGCCTTCTCAGCGGCCAAGTATGGCACCATGAGCTTCTTTGGGGGCTCTTCATTGCCAATGGACTTGAGATGGACAGTCTTGCCGGCGTGGTGCTGCTTGAGCACTCGCACTGCAATGTCCAGCTCCTGGGTGGAGAGTTGGTCGAATGGGTGTGGGTGGGTCATTGAAGTTTGTGTGGTTAGATCCGATCTAATCTATCTCGATGAAGATGAAGTTCTATCCAGAGGGAGGTGGAGATGGGGCTTTTATATTCTCTACAAGACATCTACATTGTCGCCTATATCCAACATGCTTTGCGGGGGAGCAGCCCTGCCGCGCCAAACCCGGTAAAGCTATGATACAGGTTTCCTCGGGGCCGTATCTCGAGATAGGGCTCCCCGGGGGTGGAAAACCAGTGCTGTTCGGGTAGGTCCATCCGCGCTGGGGGTTTTCCGGATGGGGTTTCCACATTAGGGGAGGGGTCCGGGTCCCCTCTGCCGAAAGCCTCTCTCCACACTCGCCAAAACCACCCTAGTTAAGTCATCCAAAGTGGGTAGGGGACATCCGGAGCAGCCCCAGAGACCTTATCGTTTCACTGGAGAGGAGGAGGACCGCTTCGTTACTAAGAGCTGGTCTTTTGGGGAAGGTCGATCCATTCGTGGGAGAAGATATCCCTTTAGGGCTATCCTTTCCCCAGGCCAGACCTAGCCCTGCATTCTTTGGCTGTTTATCTGTGCAGGTGATGATAAGCAGCGGGGTTACAGTAGTAGCTTAGGGTACGTACAATGTCAGGTGTAACTATCCTGGCCAGGTTGATCAGGATGGACACTGGGGCGGGGGGCGGCTCGAACGGGGCCAAGTCGCAATGTCGCAATGTCCCAAAGTCGTAAAGTCATCTTGTCCCAAAGTCGCAAAGTCGCGCCAGTGCGGCTAAAATAAAGTTATGCTATAAAGTTGACCTTTTTCACATAAAACGGTCTCGGTACTATCAGATTTACTGACGCAGCAATTTTAGTCCGACAACACCCCGAAATGGGGCTATTGTTAATCAATACATCACTCAGAAATTCACTATATTTGTATCAACAATACGGAGGTATGGCGTGGCAGGTTATAAAAGTATACTCTAGGAGTTTGGGAAGGAAGGGTGGTATATAGAGCACCGGTTAAGGGCGAGGTTTGATGCCTTGAAATACAATTGAGCAGCCAAGATGCCCAGGAAAAGCAGCACTGATTGACAATGCGGTAATACAGGATACAATTTATTTCATATGACACATGATGTAAATGCTGCAAACAGCGCTGTACGTAGTTGATTGCTCACCTAACAGCCAAGAAGCGTCACCGCCGTTGGCTAGGCCAATGACGCACGTTTCAGCTTGTACATAGCCAATGCTAGACCTACGTTAAGCATTGTGCCAATCATCAACGTGATAGTACTGGGATGCCCAAGAAACCGGATCACCTTTGCCTCAAATAGTTTCGGCGGTTCTCGAACTGGAAAAGAGAGTGCCTACTTTGCGGTTGCATTGCGTCCATCCAAAGTCTCCGCAGGCCCAGGCCCCCTGGAATGGACCTTCAGGAACACTACGCAAGTCAACGCGGCGTACGTAGGACGAGGTTATGGGTTTGCTCATACATTTACGGCGCAACCGAAAGAGTTATCAGGGCTTACGAATGAGATGGCAACAAGTGTCACAATGAGTCCTGACGGAGCTCAGAGATATATTTTTGACGCGAAAAAGCTCTGAGACCCCAACGCCTGAGATAATGGTTCGACATTCCACTCTGAACCCCAGTCGGAATACAACTTGTGGTACCTACAATGGCGGTCACACAGAAAAAACTTTGGATATTAAAAGTTAAGAGACAGATCCAATTTAGTTTCCCCTTTAGGTCCTGCTAGTGATACTCCTCTAGGAAATCAGCTAGCCCACTTTGGCCTGCATAACTGCATGCAGCAGCATACTGCTGCTACATAAAATTGGACCTAGCTCAACCTCACCACGGCTGAATGTGCTGACGACAGACCGAGTTAGACCCGAAAACAGATACAGGAGGGGGGAGGATCGTTTTTTCGAGTACGTATCAGTAGCACCACATTTGAATGCAGGACGATTTGTGCACATCAGAAATGTGGAGTACATATACGGCATGGCCATATACGTATCATGGTAGATAGGAGATTAATTTTCTTGGTAAGAGTAATCGGCGCAAAGGGCTGAAATGGCAGTGCATATACCCGATCTGGCGTAACGGCGGTCTGTAAGCGGCTTGCCGTGACACCTGTAACCTCCTCCTTGATAGGTAGAACGGGAGGTTTATAGTGCAGATTGGCGGTAGAGACGTGTGTGTGATGGACATGATAACGGAATCGCGGGATCGCGTAATAGATGTAATGCTATACGTAGTGGTGAAGAGGAGTGTTTGATGGACAATATACTGAGCTGACGTGCCCAGCATGCGTCGGGCAGTGCCGCGCAGCTCAATTGAGCCTTTACAAACCATTGTATTAAGTACGTCCACTGTTATTCATGTACTCAGTACACATGGCTCGCGAATCAGCTGTACCAGTACCATTCAACAAGCAGCAGCAACAAAACATCCAGGCCACAGAAAGCAGGAACGCGAAGCCCTCCACACGGCACACCTTTTACCAAGATTAGCCGGTCCCACTCTGTACCATGGTTCGTTACAGCGTACCTACTCGGCTACCCCAGCCCCAACATTGGGGCCCAGGTATACATAGAGTACAGGCAGTATTTGCCGTGGCACCCACTGCAAGGTACAATTAATCACACGGTACTACGGATCGGATGGTATTTTACAGATAGGCGCCAAATATTATTACCAGGTAGTGGTACCTCCCGTACTGGATAGAAAAATATTATTAATTTTCCATGAGATTATAATTTTTCATTTGCCCGCCTAGTAATTTGTGGGAGCTGACGTATTATCTAGAATGCCTGTCAAAAGATCGATCTTAAGCTGTGGGATGCATCCCCCTCCCATCCGCCCCCTGAGACGGTTATAGGTTTTTGTCTTCTCGCTAATGGGTTCACTCAGGTAGAGACAACAATACACGGTGGTTCTACTGGTAGAGACGCGAGGGCACTCAAATCCCGGTCTGGCCCGGGTGAACCGTACTATAGTACATCCCTTTCTTCCATCCCCGTGGAGGTGGGTTTCCATTCCCCGAGGCGGCGGTATATTCAAGCCCTGCCTCACTTTGGTTTGATAGCCGATGCAGCAAAAGTTACCAAAGCCTTGTGCTTTCCAGTCCCCTGGACATTCGATTCGCTGCACTATATCACGGGCCTGAGCCCATGGATCCGGAGCCTTTACGTAGCAGATCCCGAATGAGAGGCAGGCTGTTATCTGTCATTTGTGTACTCCGCAATCGGGGGCATTTTGACCCATGAAATAGACACAGTCCGACCCACATTATTATATCAGAAATCCTGGTCGGTGGTCACCCGAGCCGGTTCTGCACAATCACGTAGGACATAAGGGATTATTGAATAAAAAATAATTGCAAAATCACTCCTACAATGGCTCTTCGTTACCACCAAGAGCCCAGTATACTTAACCGGTCTTGGTACCATGGGCGAGTTAATCAAGTTAAGTTTCAACTTAACTATACCCATCAACATCACGACTCACCACGTATCAAATACTCCGTAGACGACACGAACGATGGATCCGTTTTCAGATTCCGGTGGTAAGTAGCGACACCAGGAGTATGCTCAGGCTAACAATGGATAGAGCTATTTAATGTCCAGCAGGCGTACTATGCCGGGGACTTCAACCGGGTGATTTCAATTGATATTACCAACTTTTCAGAGGAGGCCCGGGTCAAGGCCCAGGTGCTCATCAGCCGCGCTAAGATCCAGCTCGGTAAGGCCCAGGATGTAACCGCCGAGTTCGAGGAGTCCAAGGTCCCAGCACTCCAGATGACCCGGGCTTTTGCCGAGTACCACACTGGTGCGAAGGAGGTGGCCCTTTCCACGGCCCAGAAGCTCATTGGCCAGCATGGCGGCGAGGACGACACGGTACAGTACCTTGGAGGTGTGCTCTATGTGCTT
Organism: Blastobotrys malaysiensis; assembly: GCA_030558815.1. Lineage (NCBI taxonomy): Eukaryota > Fungi > Ascomycota > Dipodascomycetes > Dipodascales > Trichomonascaceae > Blastobotrys > Blastobotrys malaysiensis. The sequence continues at coordinate 8,376 of JAKTQL010002362.1, forward strand.
GAGGGCAAGGACGAGGAGGCGTTGGCACTGCTGTCGAAGCACCAGGGCTCCCTGGAGTGCATTTCGCTGTTGGTGCAGATTTACCTCAAGCAGGACCAGCTCGACAAGGCGCAGAAGGAGGTGGACGCAGCCAAGAAGTGGGCCCAGGACAACATTGTGTTCAACCTGGCCGAGTCGTGGGTCGATCTGCGGCAGGGCGGGGAGAAGGCCCAGCTGGCGTATTACATTTTTGAGGAGCTCAATGCCGGCAACAACCCTACGATCAAGTCGCTAGTAGGCCAGGCGGTTGCCAAGTTTGCGCAGAGCCACAATGACGAGGGTGAGGAGTACATTAAGGAGGCGCTTTCGCTTGAGCCGACCAATGCGGAGGGGCTGGCCAACAGCATTGTTAGCGCTATTATTGCCGGTAAGGACTATTCGGAGTACGAGTCGCAGCTCCAAAAGGCCCAGAGCGACCATCCGTCGCTTATAGATTTGCAGGAGAAGGAGAAGCTGTTCCAAAAGGTTGTGGACAAGTACCTTCCTCAGACTGCCTAATATTTATTCGCTAAACCAGCAGGATATCCTAGATAACCATGCATAAGAAGGTCAATTGGTAGTTCAGTTAATATTTGCTATGTATTACTCGACAACGTGGACAATGTACTCAATAAAGAGCTTCTTGGCCTGGTCTCTAAACACTCGCCCTCGGCCAACCAGGTTGTACTCGTTGACCCAGCCAATCTCCGCCTTTGCAGAGTCATCGACATCAACCAGCGCGTTCATGGTAATGTACCCGTCGGAAAAGTCCATGTTATCAATCTCGTTGGCAAACACCTGCTGCGTCTTGCCGGTTATTCTCATGACACCAGTGTAATTGAGCACAAACGGATTGCCATTCTTGGTCTTGCCATACACCTTACAGTCGAGGTGAGAGAACTTGCCATCGGCAGAATTGGTAATGTTGTCATGGCCGTGGGACAGTGTCGTCTCGAACGGCAACTCCGGGTCAATTGTCGTGGTATACCCGGAGTCGACCTTGACCAAGAGGTGGGTCCCAGCAGCGTTCTTAAAAGTAGTAACTGCGTCCTGCAGAGCCAGGGTCAACGAGAAGACAGGTCGAAGGTGAGCAACAGCAGACATTATGTTACAGTACACCAAAAGACTCCACCAAGAGGTTATATAATATAGTACCAGCTGGTTATTGCCTGATTATTTGGCCAATAAGCTACCGGTTTCGGTATCGGCGTTATCAGACCGCCGACCGGCCGCATTAATCAGCCAGTTAGCGTCGATATAATTAACTACATCTCCACAATGTTAATTGAGTACATTTTCCCAATGAGCCGCACGAGCCGCAGGACCCTAGAAAGAGGCTGGAAACAACGGAGCGTCACGAATACCCCTGAGAGCAAAAGTCACAGTGGAAGGGTAGGGTGCATGTAACAATCATTGGTTCATAGAGGCCCAGTGCGTTAATATCTGGAAGTGTATCTAAAAAAAAACCGCTGTACAAGTGTCCATTCGCCAAGTCTGTAACAGTATGTAGCCGTTCGCCGCATGTCATCCCTTGGCACTTCGGGTGCCAAAGAGGCCATACATTGTTTAACACAGGCGAGTCCGAGGAAGACATTCCGACGTTACATGCAGCACTACATTGGACCGGATTGCAATTGGGCGGTGGAAGGACGTAGCTTTAGACATTAATAAAATAAAGGAATTACAACGGCCAGCGTGCGTATAGTTTGTGGCATTGGAACCGAGGTCACTACCACCTCCTCGCTTGCCAGACTGTTACGGAGATGCATCGATCTGTAAACAGTAAGGGACTAACCATAAGACAGTACGGGTATCCGAGCACGAATGTATGGTAAGTACCACAGCATGTGTAGTACAGCGGATGCATCATCCCTTAGTACCCTTCTCGCAGATTTTGCTGCATTATCCCGCCTGGCCGGATCGAGTACTTGCCTACTCCAGTATAATCTGTATGGAGCTACCGGTAGCCGGCCCGGGGCCATTTTGACGTCTTGCAGCCACCAACCTGGTTGCATGTAGCAATCATGATAAAGCGTATTCGCTGTCTATAGCAACCTGTATTCGAGCGATCTCCGGGGACCAATTGGCCGCATAGGCACTTATCCGCATGGTGCGATGAACCGCGCGAGCCGCCGGGGAGATCGCTGGACGGCACCAACCACCGTCGCACTTAGTACCGTTGACAGGCCGCTTTGATAGCGCCGTGCGTAGTCTCCACCAGGTTTTCACCAACGACGCCCAGGAGGATTGTATTATCTTGACACTAGAGGTAAACTACCCATTACAGTTTTCTAAATAACGTAGAATCGTAGACAATGCCGGCTGTAACCGTAAACTTGGAGGATCTCGAGGGAGGTGCAGCGGACCACCTCCTGCCTGCTGCATTTGGCCCCGATTCCCTGGGAATCATCATCGTCGAGGGCATGCCAGAGCGGTACAAGGCGCTCAGACGGCGGGTACTCCAGGGTGCCTCGCGGCTGAGCAGGCTACCCGCTGCATCGCTTGCCAAGCTCGAGGCTCCCGAAGCCTATTGGCTCGTGGGATGGAGCTGCGGCAAGGAGAAGCTGGCCAGTGGCAAGCCCGACGAGCTCAAGGGCTCCTTCTACGTCAATTGTGCGTTCCACAAGGACCCCACGCTCGAGGGCCCGCCTGCAGCGGTGGCGGAACAGTATGCGGACCTCCAGGGCTACACGGCGCCCAACCTATGGCCCTCGGAGCAGGAGCTGCCCCAATTCGAGGCGGACCTCAAGGAGCTGTGTAACCTCATCATTGACACTGCTGAGATCGTGGCCCGGGCGTGCGACCGCTACGTCGTGGAGCACTCTGGCATTGCTGGGTATGAACCCGGTTACCTCGAGCGCATCGTCAAAACGAGCACGACTACCAAAGCGCGACTGTTGCACTATTTTGCGACGCATCCGGAGCAGGCGTTGGGGGACGGCGGCGACGACGATTGGTGCGGAGAGCATCTCGATCATAGCTGTCTCACGGGCCTGACTAGCGCCATGTTCATACGGGAACCCAACGACGAAGAGTTATCGGGGTCTCCGGATCCCGATGCAGGGCTATACATCAAGGACCGGGCGGGACAGGTGGTGAAGGTTTCAATTCCGCGAGACGCTCTCGCTTTCCAAACCGGCGAGGCGCTCGAGAAGGTCACCAACGGTCAATTTAAGGCGGTGCCTCACTACGTCAAAGGATCCAAAACTCCGCAAGTGTGCAGAAACACGCTCGCCGTGTTCTGCCAGCCATCGCTGCACGAGAAGGTGGGTTCCAGTGACTTTGCGGCCTTTTCTCGCGACATTATTACTCGCAATCACTAATTGTTATCACCACTGTAGATTTCGTATTATTTAGCATCGATGTGCCCATCGGCCAAATACAAATAAGGTAGGAGTGTTCTTACCAATTGTGTCCATCCTGCTGCAGATAGTGGAGCATGGTGAGGAGGTGCGCCGACCTGTGCGTTACACAATGGAGTTCTAGAGTAGTAGCTGCGGACAGCAGGAGGCGATTTCTTTTTTGCGAGTGAGCGATATCACCTACTATGGATCATATGACGGAGCATTCGCTTGTGCTACAAACCGGTCCAACCACCGAGCCCAAGCCAACTACAATGGGCCAATTGACCCCAAGGCCGAAAAGGTGCAATTGGGAAGGGGCTCTGTAACGATTGTGGGGGGAGGCAGGGATGGGGAGAGTCCGGCACTAGGTGCTGCCGCCTCATGGCGGACCTAGACTCCCCTCTCGTTCCCTCACCCAGGCGTTCGACCCACGGGTGGTACTGTATAATGTATATCCCACTTTTCGTGAGAGAGATAATCCATTCCTGGCAGGGAGAGCAGTATATACGGTACTTTTTATGAAAAATTATTTGGCAACGAGCGATATCCTAGAATGTCTTTGGTTGATGTACAACTGATATGATTTTTGCAGCTCCGGGCCCAGGGATTAAAGCCGCACTGGTATCCGTTCTCGCCCTTCTCCTTGCGGCGAGAGGGATTTAGGCTAGCGAGCCAGGCAGGGTGGGAGGCTGCAATGGGTCTTGAACCTTAAAAATTTATGAGTCGGGTCTACCGAATGCCGACATTGTAGCAGACGGAAGGCGATGGAGAGCGAGGCGTATACTGGGTGCAGATATTACATGCCAAATGATGGACATATTGTTTGCAATGTTTGGACAAAATGTGGAGGAGGAGCATTGAGCGAGAGAGGGTGCGGAATTGACTAGTATGGTAACTATCCACTATCCGGCAGCCGCAGCAAGCAGGCAGGAGCGGAGCAACCAGTACGAGCGGCAGGAAGCAGCACCCAGCAGCAGAGACCAGCGTAAGCTAGAGATAAGCGGGTATGGGGCTAGGAGACCACGCAGGCCGTGGAAACGGGCAAAGAGAGGGACGGTCATTGCCTAGATTTGTCGCCCATGCACGCCAATGCACAGCCCTTCCTAGCGGTACAGATGACCCAAGGGCGAGAAAAGGCTGGAATTGGCAAAAAAAAAAGCGCGAGTGCCAAAGGGAAAGGTTTGCCCTACTACCGGCTCCTCCGGCCACGTCTCCCCGCAGTCGTTCAACGATTGATCATTTCACTTGAATATTCCACCGTCTCCGGGGACTCAATGCTCGGATCCGCATGTCCACTCGTGGGCAGGTCAAACATTAAAGGCTCTTGCTAGGGCGAAACGGCAAAGGCGACAGAGATAATACGACCCCTCCTCCGACCAGAAACGCGACTCAAACTTAAACCCGCTTCTTTCAAACACCCGCACCGGTCTGTCTTGATACTCTTCTACTTCGACCGTATGTACCGTGCGACGGGAGCACTCTGTACACCGTACTGTACATGTCTAATGCGGAGGGGAATCAGTAGTTGCTTTTCCCGCACCCGGTACTAAGCGATCGGCATCCCAGGCCCAGAAGTAAACATGCCAAAAATAAATAAGTCCCTGGAGCCATCGTCGGGGGAAAACTCTACCATCTGCACGACCAGCCGGACTGCACACAATACTTTTTGGACCATTTATTTTTGAACCCTGATTGCTTTTGAGGATTAATTTATTTCTGTGTAGCGGATATGGGTTTTCTTTTCAACACCTCCTGGGTTCCTGCACGACCAAACTCACTCGTCCAGACCAAAAGCAAACGCGACGGGTACTATTGGTTTTTTCGCCAGCCCTTTTTTTTCCATGCAGTCGCTGGGGCGCGCTAGTGCATAGAATTCGGCTAGCAAAAGGGAAGGGGACCTAATGCAAATGGGGGAAAAGGAGGTTTGGAATGGCCAAAAAACCAGCTGGCGGTCAATTGCGCTCTAGTAGGGGAATTGGTAGATAGGCATAGGGTCCAGGGGAAGGGAGACGCGAAGCCAATCGCAGCAAACCTACGCCCCGTCGCACTGCTCATTTCAATCTCAGATTATGAAGTACACTATTGAGAGGTGAATGAGAGGAGGAGCGGACAGTTTGGATAGTGAGACACCTACTATATCGGCTAAAGGTTCATCTAAAAGAAATAAGGCTGCAAGGCTGGGGTTGCTTTTGCCAGCCATTGGCTTCCAATCGTCCCCTGGGTGTGCCTTGTCTCTCATTGGCAGGAAAAAGCAACCGCGGGCCGATTATTATTACAGTAGGGCTATTATATTCGACATGCGAAATATATATAAAACTCTGTTCATTCTTCCAATCGAACGGCCCTATCGACTTTTTTCAGGTACCTTCAGACCCTTGAATACTACCAGTTACCATTTTTTGTCCGGCAAGGGTATGGAAATATATTGATCACTAAGCTGGTTCCTTACCGATCAATCTCTCACTTTCACTTTCACTATCCTCTTCTCTCTCCCACAGTCTTTAACTATCCTCTCCAATTGCATTAAAAGAAGGTATGTATGATATACTAAAATTCATGAGACATGGACCCCCCCCGGGGGGCCATGGGCCTTGAAAATGAACTAACCCACAACTTCTACCATATAGCAATATGTCCCCCTCTCAATTTGCCGCTTCTACCTCCACCATCTCCACTTGTACCTCCTCCCTAACTCCTCCAAAGAGAAAGCGAGGTCGGCCTCCAAAGAAAACCCCAATTGACACCCAAATGATGACGACCACCCCCCATGTGTCGGTTGGGTCCAGCATGCCCGAGCGGCTCAGCCAGGCGGCGTACTCGTTCCAATTCGACTCTAACGAGTCGAGCCCCGTCTCGCCCCGTAAGAAGGCCCCCATCAAGCCACGAAGAACCGTGTCTGCCTCTGCCACTATTGCATCCCAGTTGCCCTTGCAGCAGCTGCCGTCGTCCCCTCCAAACCCCGTCACCCCACAGCAGCAGCAGCAGCCTCCAATGCTGCACCACTGCTCCCAGACCTCACCGCCCATGTACGCCTGTCCCGCCTCTGCCCCAATGGCTGCCACCGTCACTCCTACCTTGGACCTGTTCCACAATGGCCTAGGAATCGATCTCGCAGATCGGTCCGTCAACCCCAATATGCTTTTTGACTCAATGACGACCACCGCCGATTCCCTGCAGCCCGCATTCGATCCCCAGGCGTACTACCTGTCGGGCGGAGATCTCAGCACCCTCAATTTTATGTCTTCTCCAGGACCAATCCCCGAGCGCACGGCCTTTTCGGAAATCGTCCAGTCGTCGCCGCTCTACCCGGGCTACTACTCCGTCTCCACGGTCTCTCCAGTCAATAACAATTACTCCTTTGACGAGCGACCGCGGGCGATTGCTTCTGAGGACGCGGAAAACATTAACCCTCTGGACACCTCCAAGATGACCACCCCTCTGGAGGAGCCGGTCAAGACGTTGGCCCCGGCGGCCCACGTTACCGAAACCCGCCCATTGGAGGACCGACCCATCGAGTCCCTGGCTAACCAATCGGCTCGAATGGCCATTTCTGAACGACGAAACGCCTCTTCGCTCAGCCTCAAGCCGGCCTCCTTCCGACGATACTCCTCCGTGCTGTCCGGCCCGCTGACTGCGCCAGTTGATATGGTAAAGTCGCGGTCCTCCTTCAAGCAACGAGTGAGCCTCAATGTCAGCGACCACGGCCGGGCCGTGGTTGAACAGCAGGAAGACGAGGTGGCGGAACCAATGTGCCGAAAATACTCTCGCATCGACCCGGCTACCACGATGCAGCGGGGTCACACGTCGTCCGGGTGCCTCCGGCGACGACACACTATTTACGACCAGTCGATAGACTATATCAATGACGATGCGCGGCGAACTTCCCTTGAGTCGCTCTTCCCAGAGCTTTCGCCAGTGCAGCCCACTTCAGCCAGCATGTGCTCCTCCTCGACCGCCAGTCTGACATGGAGCTCCAACCCCAACTCGGACAGCGAGGAATCGTTTGAGTTCCACTCCATTGAGGACTCGGATGTAGAGGAGGCCGAACCCGAAGACGACAAGGACGACCACGACGCGCGTTTGGCGCTGAAAAAAGCACTCGAACGAACCGCAAAGCCGCTGGACTCGCAGTTGTATAGCACGTCCTTTGCCAACCTCCACGACTACGCCCTGAATTCGGGACCCATCATTTACTAATGACGCTCCTTGCTTAATGCCTTCTTCTTTTATGTTATTTATTGCCATTTCGTACATCAACATGTTCATTTCACCTCTACACTGCCAACTATGAAGACTTTACTGGAACACGTTGCCACAGGCGTTACTACGCTTGGCCGCTACGCTTTTATGACTACTCCATTACAATGGTCCCCGATATTGCTAACCAACTATTTATTGTTCGCCGCATACATTATTGCTTAATCGTCAATTAATCGTCTACTACGTATGGTAATCGAATCTACCAGTATCTCGGATTATACCTCAATCTGTTGTACCATACTCCAACACCACTAGCCCTGATAATTCAAACTACTCATTAATCAACTATATCTCAACAACGGACCCCCACCTTTTTAATAGAGTTAAATTTGCATTTTCTACAAGCTCGCTACCATAGTACCGTAATATTATGGGTGAAGGGATCCTCCGACATCACCATTACACCTTAACCCCTTTATTGGCGATACCACCCACATTCAGTCACTCATTTCGACGTAGCTCCATAAAGCAGAGGCGAAAAATCGGAGACCATGCCGTATGGATCGAAGCCCTTGTCGCTGAACCTGTCCGAGGAGCTGAATCGCCCCGGACCGTCACCAAGATCCCCGCGATCCCCGCTACTCGAGGGCCAGCCAGTACCCGTGTACCGTCGACACTCGAGGAAACGCAGCTCTCAGGTGTTCATCCCGCCTATACAGGCCCGGAGACGAAGCTCGAGCGGGAACAGTGAGGCAGAAGACGGCTCGAGCTCTTTTGACCGCGTTGCGGCTCACGACGAGCTCTACGACGACCAGGGCAATCTTATTGACAAGCACAAGACAGGCGTAGACGTCCGTACCGTCGCATCCGGTGCGACATTTCTGATCGGTGCCCAGTTCTTTGCCAAAATGATCACGTTTACGCTGAACCAGGCGCTGCTGCGGTTCACGGACCCAGAACTGCTGGGGGCCAATGCTCAGCTGGAATTGCTGGTGAATACCATTCTATTCTACTCTAGGGAGGCAGTGAGGCTAGCTACACAGCGACAGACCCTTACGGGCAAGTCGGGGGACGTGTATAGATTCGAAGGGGGTGTTGTCGAGGGTACTAGATCAGGAACAAGCCAGCAGGTGATCAATATGGGGTTTGTTCCACTCGTAGTAGGTATCCCATTGGCAGTGGGGGCCGCCGCGTTGTACAATTGGAATCAGAACCTGTCCAACGACCGGGCTTATGTGGGAACCGCGGTTATCATCATCGCGGTGAGTTCGGTGGTGGAGTTGCTTTCTGAGCCCTCGTTTGTACTGGGCCAGTTGCAATTGAAGTTTAAGAACCGGGCTGCGTTTGAGTCGGTGAGTATCACTGCCCGGTGCCTGCTGACTTTTATGTTCGTAGTCATGGCTAGACGGTCCGGATACGCCATTATCGGGTTCGCACTGGGCCAATTGGCGTACTCGACCATCTTGTCGGGGCTCTACATGGCTGAAGCATTCCGGTCTAGCCGCCACAAGCAGTACCGAGTGAGTCGCCCCCAGGCGGTGTGGAAGGAAGAGGACGGATCCAGAGTCAACCAGCAGACCAAGGTGTATTTTGACCGGTCTACCAAAAAGCTGGCCCTGACTCTTTGGGGTCAGACCTTTTTCAAGCACCTATTGTCCGAGGGAGACCGGTTCATGGTGTGGTCTTTGCTGACATTGGAGGAGCAAGGTGTCTATGCGCTAGTGGTCAATTATGGCTCACTGGTGGCCAGGCTGGTGTTCCTGCCCATTGAGGAAGCGCTGCGCAATTTCTTCTCCAAGCTCTTCACCAATTCCTCCGTTGAGCCGACCGATGCGGTGCTCTCAGTTACCGTGCTGAGCACGTTGCTGCGACTCTACTCGTACCTGAGCTTGGCGGCTGTCATTTTTGGCTCGAGTTGGGCATCGTTCCTGCTGCGACTAGTGGTATCGCCGAGCTGGCTCGAGACAGACGCCCCACGAGTCCTGGCCGCATACGCTGTCTACATTCCGTTCCTGGCATACAATGGTGCTCTCGAGGCATTTGTGCAGAGCGTAGCTACAGCAGAAGAAATTAAGCGCCAGGGCTATGTAATGGTCGGCATGACCCTGTCCTTTATGGTTGCAGCATATGTGCTTATGAGCCCACATGTGCTCAACTTGGGTCCTCGAGGGCTAGTGTACGCGAACATGGTTAATATGGGACTGCGTATTCTGTGGTGCGGGCGATGGATTGAGCGTTTCTACAGTCATAATACGGAGATTGCTACGGTAGGGCCCTGGGAGTGGCTGCGCAAGAGCATGCCTTCGACGCTGGTGCTCTCGGTTGCCGCGGTTGCCGCATCAATTGTGCAATATCAAGGACCAGCCGACAATGTGGCCACTTTTGCCCAGCAAGCATCCATTGCGGTGGCCCTGGTGCTATCAATTGGATGGAGCGAACAGCAACTAGTCCGTAGCGCCTTGAGCCGCCTTGTCCGTCGATCTACCGCTACTGTTACTGCTGCTACTAGTGCTACAAGTACTAATGCCCCCCCCTCGCCGAAATCAAATACCGCATCTCCCCTCGCGTCTCCGACTGCCTCTGCCGCTCCTACTAGTTCGAGTGCTTCCGGGCCTGTACCAGAGCCGATCACCGAGGACGAGGAGGAGGAGAAAAAGAAGCAATAAAATGCTCTCAACGACGATCTCCAAGGGGAGAAAGGGTGAAAAAAAAGGGGGACGGGTCGCATTGAATATCCAGCCGCTGAGTTTTTACGTGCCGTTGCTGGTGTACATGATAACAAATGTACGACGAAACGAGCCCCACCCGCTAACCACATAGAACACCCACAACAAGTTACCTCTACATTTGCTAGCTGCCGGTAAGGGCGTCAAAAGGGGCACCGTATGCCATGTATGTCAATCACTGCAGTACTATACATGAACCAGCTTAGGAGCCTGCGGGTGTGTTCAGAGTTACAGGGATGCAATCACTTGACGATACGCGGTTCCCGTCCGGGGGGCTACCTCTGTCGAAACTGCGGTGTGTACTGTCATCCCATCCTGTTGATATGCAGTTGTATATCAGTCCGCATCCGCGCGATCGCCGCTATACAAGGTCTCTACATACGTGATTACCAGAGGGATTCTCAATGACCAGTGCATGAACATATGGGAGGGCAATTATGGACCGTGCACGACCCATGCCTCGTATCCATTGAAAGATACCATCATCGACAGGATGCAGCTGATGGTCGGCAAAAAATATTACATGCCATCTTGCCCAGCATTTGCTACAAAGTAGGCTGTATCCGTTTGCCGGGTGCATTTTTCTCCCTATAGGGACGACCCACGCCAGCGTGGCATGACCTAAATATGCTTTCGCGTTACCGGGTGTGGTGATCTGCTGGATAAGAGACTGGAGGTGTATATTCGGTGGTAAACCGCGGAGAAAGGGGCCTGTATGCGAAGTACTATGCTTAGCCAAGGCTGTAATAAAACGACATGTATTTACGTAGGAGCGAAGGGGAAGGGGATAAAAAAAGACACCTACTGCTGTCCTGTACTCCATTCATGTACGGGTATACGGAGTTGAGGGACTCTAGACTGTTTCTTTATCCACCGGTCGCAGTCCGCCGCAGAGGACAGCATGAGGAAGTAATCCGCCTGTCGGAAGGCCGAGTGCTGGCGGATTCAGCCTCTTGTATGCACAGATGTAAGCACCTGCCCGTTACCACTGCCTTTCCTGCCGACAGCACCTCACATACACCGCACTGTACACACATGTACATGCCACAGGATGCGGTGTGCAGCCGGACGCAGTTGGGCCCTCTTTGGAAAACGGCCTACCTGCATGTGCGTCCGTCTCTGGGGTCTTCAGTGGTTCATAGAGCCCTCTTGCTGATCAATAGCGGCATGCACAATACATAAGCTCGTACTTGCACCCGTACATTCGGATATCCCTATTCTTCGCTCAACGCATGGAATAAGGTAACCTTCCCTTCTAGTTTGGGTGCGCCGTATTGTCCCCCTGAAGTCTGAGACAGATACCCGCCATATGGCGGGCCGTTTGCATAATGTCTCATGCGCCGCACGACCTGGGGCTCACCTGTCAAAGGGTTTCACCTTAAAAATACAAAAATAGCCCCGGGGTCGCCATTGCTGTCAATGCCGGGGTGACCTCCCGGGTAGGTATATTAGGCAGAGTATGTAAACGACGAATAAATAAAGGTTCGCTAGACGGCGATGGGGGTGCGGCACACTGGACAGGAGGTAGTCTGGCGCAACCATGCGAACAGGCAGGTATAATGCATAATATGGCCGCAATTGGCCTTTGCCAAATTCTGGGAGGTGGACATTTCCTCGCGGCAGATCAGACACACATCACGTCCCTCGAGGTCTTCGCGGGTCGGCGAGCCAAATCGCTCAGTCGGATAACTCGCCGACATATTCTTGTACCAAATGAGCTCGCGCGTCTTGGTAATCGACAGACGCAACGCGAGATACGCCTCCCGGAAGATATGCAATGGTATGTAGTAATGGGTGAGGAGAAGCGCGGAAAAGAACATGTACATGATCAGTTTGAACACGTCCGAGGCAAGGTTGAGCACAAACAGACACATCTCCTTGCGCTGCCACGACTCCTTCTCCGGGTGCGCAAACAGATAGAGCCCCTCGTAGCTGCTTACCAGAAACTGCGCCGTCGTATTGAGCAGCGAATGGTACATGATGCACGACTCAAACCCGAGTATGACCGCAAGCATTGAGTGCTGCCGGCGCACGACAATCTCGTCAAAGTAGTACTTGAGCCATTGAATGTCGGTAATGTGGAGGAGCGCCAGGGCTACCACAAACTTGGCCTGCCCGAAGAATGGCTGGCTACTAAACCGCTCCACTCGCACTGCACTGAGCCAATGAAACCATTTAACCGCCAATGAGAGGGTCAGCAGTGCCATGGAGTACAGGGTGATCGTCTCCCCAACGATCACAAACGCCACCGCAAACTCCACCACTGTGTACCATATGCGTGCTGAGAGTTGGGACACTTCTTCGGGCTTCAAAGGACCAAACAGGAATGTTTGAAAGAGCCTGGAGAAGAGTACTAATATTACAAAGGCAGAATTGCATATCACCTCGTTACAGGTTAGTTAGATTTCAAACGGCTGGTGAAAAAGACTGTGACATACTATAGTCCAGGGATTGGCCTGGAGTAGGTTGAGAAAGGCAGTGATAAGAATATTCGCCCTGGCATTAAAGCTCTGGATCGTTACTGCGCCGAGGATCAAGCTTAGCTGATCCAGTTAGTACCCCGTACTCAATAGTACCGTAAAGAGATAACTTACACCCCCAAAAGCCAACCGCTTACTAGCTATCCGAGCCATTTTCCTTGAGGAGGCCCTCAAAACTCCAGTGTCCGTGTCGTATCAAAGGTATATAAAAGATATTAGTTTTTTATCAGTAGATCACACGGCGGATTTTGAACGGCTGTCGGTCGTCGTGGCGTGATGGTGATGTGGGGCGGTTTTTAATTTTGGTGGTGTGGATCGCGCGTTGGGACAAATAGAAAAAATCAAAGTTTGGTGGTGTGGGGCGCGCGTTGGGAGATAAGCCCCACGGACCTCCGCCATTGCCAAACTAGGAAACGTGAAAAATTTCGATCTATTGATCTCCATCGATAAGCAATGGGTCGAAAAAACTTTAGAGGAAAGGTCAGCAGCCGAGGCCGTCGAGCCCCTCAGACCAACTGGACCAGTCTCGAGAAAGAGAATGCCCAATGGGAAGAGTACTACAAGACCCTCCAGCTCCCCGGCGACGCCGAGTTTGAGCAGTTCAAGGCGGCCTGCCAGGCCCCTCTGCCTTTGACCTTCCGAATCACCGGCTCCAAGAAGCACGCCGAGGAGGTCCGGGACTCGTTTGAGAAGAACTACGTCCCCCACCTCGAGGGCGTCGAGTGGGAGGGTGAGAAGCTCGAGCCACCCACCCCGCTCAAGTTCTACCCCGACGACCTTGCTTGGTCCTACAAGGTCGGCAAGCAGGTGATCCGAAAGAACCCTCCATTCGCACGAATGCAGCGATTTCTGGTCGTCGAGACCGAGGTTGGTAACATTTCCCGACAGGAGGCAGTCTCCATGATCCCCCCATTGCTGCTGGATGTTAAGCCGCACCATTCCGTGTTTGACATGTGCGCCGCACCAGGATCCAAGACGGCTCAGCTCATTGAGGCCGTCCACAGTGACCCGTCGATCCAGTTCCCCACTGGTTTCGTGGTCGCCAACGACAGTGACTACAAGCGATCCCACATGCTGATCCATCAGGTGAAGCGACTCAACTCTCCAAACCTGATTGTCACCAACCACGACGCCCAGCTGTTCCCACGAATTCTGCTCAACGACGGGAAGAACAACAACGAGTATCTCAAGTTTGACCGAATTCTGTGCGACGTTCCATGCTCCGGTGATGCCACGATGCGAAAGAACATCAACGTGTGGAAGGACTGGACCGTTGGCAATGGTCTTGGGTTGCACACTACCCAGCTCAACATTCTTGCTCGAGGTATCCAGCTGCTCAAGCCGGGCGGACGACTCGTCTACAGCACGTGCTCGCTGAACCCAATTGAGAACGAGGCGGTCGTTGCCGAGGCGCTGCGACAAAACCGAGACAGCATTGAGCTCGTTGACGTTTCCAATGAGCTCCCAGGCCTTGTACGATCCCACGGTATCAACTCGTGGAAGGTCCAGGGTAAGGACAAGCAGTGGAAGGAACCAAATGACCCTGGCATGGTCCGAAGCTTCTTCCCTCCTACCGAGGAGGAGCACTTCAACCTGGAGCGATCCATCCGAGTGTATCCACACCAGCAGGACACTGGTGGATTTTTCATCGCCGTCTTTGAGAAGAAGGGCAAGGATCTCAAGCGAGAAGCCTCTCCAGCTGCCGAAGCCCCTGCCAAGCTCGTCAAGACCGACGACGGCGCTGTTGCCGCCCCTGCGGCTGCTCCAGAGGAGGCTGCTACTGAAACTCCAGTCGAGACTCCAGCCGAGAAGCCGGTCGAGAAGCCAAAGCGAATGCCACGAGACGTCAAGGACGAGCCATTCAAGTTCCTTGACCCAGAGCACGAGACTCTCCAGAAGTGCTGGGACTTTTACGACATTCAGGAAGGGTTCCGTCGAGACGCTCTGCTGGTGCGAAATGCTACCGGCGAGCCAGTGCGAACAATCTACTACATTGCTCCACAGCTCAAGGAGATCCTGCAGGCCAACGAGGCCCGAATCAAGTTCGTCCATGGCGGTATTAAGATGTTCGCCCAGCAGAAGAACGACGGCAACTGCAAGTGGCGAATCCAGAACGAGGGTCTCCACCTTATTTATCCATCCCTTGGCCCCAAGCGTGTTGTCAAGGCTTCTGGTCTTGAGCCGCTCAAGGAGCTGTGTTCGACGCCATTCCACAAGTTTGACGAGTTCAAGAACGTGGACGCGGCGCTCACCGAGGCAGCTCTGGCCATGGAGGAGGGCTGCGCTGTCCTCAAGGTTCCTTACACCAACATTAGGGGCGAATCTGAGGATCTGCTCTTCCCACTGTGGCGGGGCAAGGGCTCCATCAACGTCATGCTTCCAAAGCAGGAGAACCAGGAGCTGCTGTTCCGATTCTTTGGCATTGAGAACCTCAAACCAGAGCGTCCTAACAATGACCCCCGTGTCAAGAAGGATGATGTGTCCGCTGATGCTTCTGCTGAGGCTTCTGCTGAGCCATCGGTCGAGCCAGAGTCTTCTGCTCAGGCTTCTGAGACCGAGCCGGCCGCTACTGAGCCAGTTGAGCCAGCTGCTGCCGAGCCAGTTGAGACTGCCCAACCAGTGGCCACTGAGCCTGTTGCCACTGGCGAGCCAGTCAAGACCGACGACTAAGCATGGACATTACAAAAAACGAATTAACTTGTTGCATAGTGCAGTCTAATGATAGAAGTACAGTAATTTATCTATTTCTTTCCATTTCAGTGATCCCCGTCAAAGATCCAGCAGGCAACTTTTCGTGGTATTTTAGTGCTTTGAACCCATTCCTCGCATACGGCGCTTTCCCAGCGGGACTTGAAGCTAGCTGGATCTTCTGTGGCCCGTGAACTGTTCGCGTACCATTGGTAAAGGTAATCGGCACATTGGGGATGTGGTCTAGACAAAAGTTGAAGAACCTGTTCCCAAGACCTTGCCTCTGGAGACTAGTGCCAATGTGGAAGAACCTCAAATGAAGACAGTCGTTACCAGCGTAAGTTTGCTTGCAAAGTTCATCGAAAGAATACCTGGCCAGTTCATTGTGAGTCTGTGTTCCCTCATGGGCCAACGAATTCATTACTTTTACTTCGTCGCGCATTCATAAGTGTATCGGTAAACCCGTAATTGAACTTGATATGCCGCAGGTAGTAATAGTACCAATTGGTAGCCCACATTTGGATATACCACCGCACGCCAGTGCGGCCAAGCTCTTGATTCAAGTCTTCCAGCATATAATCGGGATATTTCCACAATGCCTGTCCAACAACGTTGTTTGACGTTTAGTCATATAAAAATAGACGCGATCTATCCCCCGTTACGTCTTTATGGATATTATCGGCCCTACAGAAAACAGACCATGTATACAACTGGGCTTTCCTGACTACATCTCTTAACCTCTGACGGGATCCTTAATGGCAAAGTCTGGCATGAATGTACTTGGATCGTCCATATCTTCAGGGGTACCTTGAATATACGCATCTTTTTGGAGGGTTCTCAGCGAGAACTCCCCTACTGCCAACGCATCTGATACACTGAACTTGGGTGGTTCAACAATGTTCACCACGCACTTGTCATCTAAGTCTACGAGCATTATGTATCCTGCGACTTTGGTCTTGTTGATCTTTTCTTGACCCAAGGCCGCTTCTGATGCCTCTACTGGTGGATAAACAAGGCGTTTCAAGGCTTAGTCTGGTGAGTTCGGTTGATTATTTTCATTCTTCGTTGTGCGGTACTTTCGAGGCACCACCCCCCAAGGCTACGGGGTAGTGATTATCCGCATTTTGCTAGTCGCAGTATCCGCACATACGATAGTATCAAACTCAAAGCCTAGTACTATGAGGAATCCGACTACTATCCAGTGCCCCCATCTGTGCCACGCGGAACAATTGTGGTGTTTTCCACAGTCATATGTGTATCCTCTGTTTAGTAGCGCAGGCACTGTAACTATTTCGCATTGGCTATATCAAACGACACAAACTTCTACTATGGAATTGGCCATGAATTTATCTATCTATCCTTCCGCGCTATAGAATTGTCATAGACTATTGAATCTAATGATTCTTATCGGGGCGCGGCCTCCTTACGACGTTATAACATGTCTGCCATTGGCCGTATTCTTGGCACAGAAGGACATGACGCGGGGCCAGGGGTTATATACAGAAAGACGGCACCTACTTGCGTAAGCAACTCAATGTACTATGTAGTAAAATTGTATACGCCAAGGGAAACCTGCGAATCGTTGAAGCACAGCAAGTATACATGGGCAGATGCGGAGCTGAGAGCATCCTGTGGGGCTGGTTTCTTGGCTGTCCATCTTATGGTAATGATTGGCAGTGTGCACAAATCAAACTCATGGCATTACAAGACGCCTCTTGGTCCAGCATGGCGAATACCTGTTGGAAATGCTTACCGTATTCATAGCAAACTATTGTGATCGGCAATGTTTCTCCTGGTCGGCATAATGATATCACTTTAAACTGGAACCTTCACCGCTACGACACGAAATTGTTTTCGTACCCACCCCGTACGTGGATACACACTACATATACGTACACAGTAGTACAGTGTAGTACAATATACCATATGTACTAATTCTTGAGTCTCTGCATACCGTTTACATACAGTACAGTAGTTGGTATCAGTACAAAATACGATACGTTACCGGTAGTACTAGCTACATATAGTCAGGCAGTACCAATTATATAGTGTGTATCGATGATAACCATCTGGTGGGCATTCCAGGTGAAGTCGAGGAGGTATCCGAGTAGTAATTAAAAAATAAAGCGATTGGCATAAAACCTGGGCATAAATCACTCAATTGTCCGCTTTGCGACGCAAGTGATGCCCATTAAATTGTTTAGCTGCGAAGGCACATACATAGTATAATACCAGATACAATACATAACACTATTGCGCATGTACTACAGGATTTCACAACTTGAGGATAAGCTACTGAATTGTATTTGGTGTGAGTGAATCGTTACGGGCTACTCTATACGATCACTTTAGTGTATTTAGCTAATGGATCTCAATACAAGCATTAGTTGATGAAATTTATTCAAATTCCAAGTTCTACATATTCCATCGGCAAGTAAAATCCTCGTCTACTACTCGATCGCTATGCTATCATTTTCTATACCCTCTATTGGTGCTTTATCCTCTGCCTTATAGGTTTAGTCCACTAAACGGAGTTTTTTACCCAACCATACGACAACGACGATAAGGACCTCTGATAATGGACAACGAGGATAACGACGTCCCGCCCCAGCCCGTATTCAAAGTGACCAAGATCAGTGGCCCTGTACGCAAGAGGAACAAGAACTCGCTGCGGCGGCGGACTGTGTATGACGCTGTTGCGGGTCGCCTAAGGCGATCTGATGCCCGGGACGGGTACGGGTTTACGGGACCATGGCTCAACGAAGAGAGCAACTTTGAAGACGAGCGAGTGATTACCGATATGACCAATGCATATAACGGGACCAAACTGCACCATGCCGCGGTGGCCCCGGACGACGTTTTGCTCCACTTCAATGCCCAGCGGAGTGAGCTCACCAACGGAGACGATACGATTCCAGTGGTTGATCATAAAGACCTTCCCGACAGTGTATGTGGTGTTAAGATTGAAATCTGAATGCGCTAATTAGGTAGGAACTGTTGAAAGCGCTACATTACTATGCCGCAGAGTATTATCGGCATACGGGGAAACCCCGGGGGTTTCGATCTATGGACGAGAGTGCATTGATTGCTCTGGGGGTGCTAGTAGAGGAGACAATCAAGGAGGAGTTGGGCCAGAACGGCCACTTGTGCTACGCAAAATCGGGAGATCATATATACGACACTGAAAGCGAAAAAGAGAATGACGGCGAAGGGGACTCGAGCTCGGAAGAGTTTCAGAGCTTGGATGAAAGTTGATTTTGAAACGAGTTCGCTACATTAATGATCGACTTTGAGCAACTTAGACTCTGAGGCCCATTAAACCCAAAGAGATCTTCAAGAGTCCATTCAGCAATGCCTCCAAAAAACTAGAGAGCTAAGCGGTTTACGATCTGAATCAACGGACAGCGAAGAGAGCTCTCAGACCCCTATAGCCCCAGAGATTTCCATCCATTGGTGGCGAAAACGGCTGACAAAATCAAGGATATTGGAATTACAAATTATACAAACTAAGGAAAGAAGGTCTAGTGCTTTGGCGTCAAATTTGTTCTAGAGTGGACGGTTAGTTCTTTGGCGGGGGATAACTTGGCGGAGGGTAGTTGTTCATCTCATACGCTCCACTGCCCTGCGCCTGCTGCTGGGTTACAGTGTGTGCTGGCTCCGGCGGTGGAACGTAGCCTGCGGTACTGTTGTCCTGTCCTCCACTGTAGGCATTCTGAGGTGGCGGCCCTGGCGGTGGAGCGTAATTGTCCGCTTCTCGAGACACAAAGTTACCATTCTGGTCATAATAACCAGCATCGCCAGCACCCGGCTGGGCGTGGTACTGCGGTACTGGCTGTTGCGAATACTGCTGCTGCGACTGATAGTAGCTTGGAGGCACCATCCACCCCGTGCCATAAATTGGGGCCTGGCCCCGTCGTACACGCGTTCGCGTCCGCTTACAAGTGCCCAAGAACAAGAGCATGAATACGAAGATGATTACACCCAGTAGGATCCATCGGCCCCACGAGTACCAGCCAGAGCAGTTATCGTAATAACTGCAGCTGTAAAAGAATCTCCTGGCCAGGTCAGGATCAACCTGTCTACTCAGGATTGCAGGCATTATTTGGTATCTAACGAACTCTAATAAATAACAATAGAGGCAGTCACTCACCAAGAGTACGATGGAGGTCTATTCTACGACGTGATTTTCAATATGGGACCCTACTAGGCTTAAATATGTCTAGTAATTAAGAGGCGTAGCTCAAGAAGATAATCCCGTGGGCCTTGTGTTTTGGGTCTCTGAAGCGGCTCCGACCGCAAGGGCGAAGCCACACACGGCTGTGTCACCCTTGCCTCCTCAAGCTTGGCATTTGCACGGGCTGTATAAACCCTCGGCTGTCCAGGATACTTTTTGGTCAGTTATATATTCAATTAAACACTAAATTATCAGTCTATAAATACGTAGGAAAAACAATAAAACAAAACATTATTGCGATTATTGGTGCGATGAGGTCTGCGAGAGCAGTGTTTTGGCCTTGGTGAGTTCGTTGATCTCCATTGACATGCGGATACGCTCACTGCTCATCGCGTCATCAAACGACTGTCTCCAGGATCTACCGCTGTCGTGCGACTTGCGCATACCCTCAGAGCTAAACCGCGGCGGAGCCTGAAGAGGCTCAACGTCGGCGTGGGCCTCGGGATCGTACTGCTGGAAAACATTTCGGCGAGCTGCTTCTACTGCGGCTTGCTTCTCCTCCTCTTCAATCTCCTGCTCTTCGTCCTCGTACTTGAGGTGGTCGTATTTGTGCATCTTGACCTGCTCCCGGACGATGTCCACATCGTATGGGAGGTACATCTTCTGGTACGCCTTTGCAGCAAATCGGGGTAGGATACATACAACACACGCCAAAAAGATGCACGCCCAGAATGGCACGCTCGAGTACACCTGCGAGGCTGCCTTGTAGAAGAAACGCGCTGCAGCAAACTGCGTGTAAATGCCGGTCCAGAAGAATACGAGCAGGATGGAAATAACCACAATGAGCACAAATAGCCAGTCCCAGCTATAGTCGTTAATCGCCACATACAGGTTACACGCGATGATGGCAGAAGTGGCGGTAAACACACCATATGACTCTCGGTTGTTGATCTGGAGACCGTTCATGGTGACAAAGCCACCCGTGAAGAAGACCAAGTAAGAGAAGAAGTAGCAAATAGCCGACTGGTAAATACCATCAACCATGTAGATCCTAAAATAGTTAGCACAATTCACAGATCCAAAATATCCATCAAATAACATACCAAAACTTGACTTGAGTCCATTCCTTTCGCAAAATGCCCCGCTGATAGAGCTCGGGAACCGCCATGGAAACCTTGTCGTTAACATCCTGGTCGAGGAAACCCAAAAAGATAATGGGCAGCGACGTGAAGGCCAGGTTGAAGAGGGTAATATACGTATAGTCAAACAGGTATGAGCCGTCAAAGTTGTTGTGGACATCATACCAAAACAAGGTCAGCGTGAAGACAACGTTCTTGTAGAACAGATTCGCTGTGAGTTCGGCCACTCGTCGGTACGCCCACCGGCCGTGGACCAGCAACAGTCGCGTCAAGAATCGGAACTGACCAAACGCATAGTCCGAAGACATGACGGCCTGTCGGCCCTCCAAACCAGCAATACCTACACCAACATCAGCCTCGGTAATCATGGTAACATCGTTAGCACCATCGCCAATAGCAAGAGTCATCACATCAAGCGTGTTCTTGACAACATTAACCACGGCAGCCTTTTGAGAGGGAGATACCCGGCAGCACAGCACAGACTTGCACTGCTTACACAACAGAACAAACTTCTTCTTGAGGTCATCGTCGAGGATCATCTGCAGCGCATCGCCATCAACCACCACCGCATACTTGGACGAAGGTGGCGCGTGGGATTTCTTGGCTTCAGCAATCTCCTCATCAGAACCAGTGAGCTGGAAGTAGTCGTTGAGGTACTTGGTGAGCAGGCCATCTGCCTCCTCCTTAGTCCCTTCCTTGAGCTGCAGAACAAGAAGCTCCATATCGTTACCCAGCAAGTTACAAGAGTAGCCAATATTGATGGCAGTCTCCACCTTGTCACCAGTGAGAACCCAGACCTTGATACCAGCCTGGCCCAAGACAGAAACAGCGTTTGGAACACCGTCCTGGAGACGGTCCTCAATAGCAGTACCACCAATGAGGATCAATTGCTGCTCAATCTCGTCAGCAACAACTTCCATCTTCTCCTCACGCTCCGTTAGGGACGATGCGGCAATATCATACTTGGAAGACCACTCTCGGTATTCCTCCTCAGAAAGCTCTCGCTCAGCAATGCACAGGGTTCGCAGACCCTCGTTGGCAAAGTCCTCAAGATCATGGGCAGTTGATTCTCGTACCGTTTGTGGAGTAGCGTCTGAGAGTCGGGAATAAATAACCGAGTCAGCGCCCTTGCTAAACAACATGATTCGGCCGTCTGGCATTCGGCAGATGACACTCATTCGCTTTCGCGCCGAGCTGAACTCAATGACATTGAGAACCTCAAACTCAGTTCTCGTCCCCTGAACATCCACCACATAGCCTCTTCGAGTCTGCTCCAGCAACGTGAAGCCCATATCACGGGCAGTGTTGACAAGAGCCTCCTCATCAGGAGACTGAGCCTTATAAAGCAGCTGCCGGGTTTCACGCTCACGCTCTGGAAGTACAGAGTGACACAAACCAAGGACGAGGAAGAAATGCTTGACGGCATCTGCTTGCTCGACACCCCGCTCTCCAGTCATATCAGCTACCGCTTCAGAAGACACAAACTTGCACAGAGACTTGTCAAGCTCGGGGTTCTCGTAAAGAGCATCAATCTTCTCAAACATGAGCTTCTTGTCAATGTCAATCTCCGCCTGGGCCTGAACAGATATAGTAGCAACGTCCTCACCCCTTCGCTTGAGTATACCAACCATTGCCTCCGTGAACGCCTTGCCGTACGGGATAGCATTGATAGTGCACTTTCTAAACTCCATCACGTTCTGAGTCAGGGTACCAGTTTTGTCAGAAAAGATGTACTCAACCTGACCCAGGTCATCCGAAATGGACCACGACTTTGGGGTACATGGGTAGTCAATCTTGTCGTAGTACATGTAAACATCGCTCCAAATGTAAAATGCATGGATCGTCTTGATAATCTCAATGGAGATGTACAGCGAAATGGGAATCAAGTTCTGGAGCAAGATAATAGCGGCCCAAAAGGTGACGAAACCGTTGAGTGCTGGAGTGCTACCAATAGCACCAAACTCAAAGAATCTAATAGTACTGTGGGCCTTGCCCCAGTAGACGCCGTTGAGTACCGCAGCAATGAACGCCAGAATGAGCACAAACAGCAGGTTGCAAATAACATTGATGTTGAGCTCTCGGGTGATTCGCGACCGCTTGGCGGGCGTCTCACCAGTGTTGAGCATCACCTTAGTGTCGGAACCAGTGTACACAGCAACACCAACGATCCACTTGGTGTTACGCAGAGTACATCCTCGGAGAAGCAGGTTGTTGATAGAGACGGGCTCGGACCGAGTAATCACCGGTGAGTCGACATTGTTACGATCCTGTCGTTGCTCCCATCGCAAAACACCATTGTACGAGTAGAGACCCGGGTGAGGGGCTTCGCTCTCAATGTGGAACTTGGATTGCTCGAGGTCCTCAGGCTTTCGGATCATTGAAGTGGCCTTGAGTGCCTGCCGCGCCTTGAGGTTAGTCTCACCATCAAGATTTCTCGTCTCAATGTAGCAAGCGCCATCAGAGTCCGAGGCGGAGATGACAACCAAATCTGCTGGGAACTCCTCATTCTCTCGAACTTTTACAATATCTCCGCAGTACACCGACTTCCAGAAGTCTTTTCTAAACTTCGCATCCCCCATGACGGGCCGGATTCGATCCACAACAGAACCATCCTTATCCCACAAGTCCTCGACCGCTACACGCGAGGCGTTTGGGCTAACAACAGTCGGCACAGTGAGCCGCTGGCCATAGCTTGGGGTGGCCAAGTTGATATCACTCCCCGGGAGCCCCGGGCCAGATCCACCATAGTACGACGAGTAACGGCTAAGCGCGTTGGAGTCCGGCGCTGAGCTAGCAATGGTCGAGTTACGGGTATTGGTAGCGTGGAGCTGAAGCGGGTCCATGCGCTCTTTGTGATACTTTTCGCTCACGGGCTTTTTAAACATCCTGAGTACGCCGCGGATGATGGCCCGCAGCATTCGCGTCAGCACCTTGGTGCATGCTTTTTTAAACTTTCGCCATGTCGACACATTATCAACAACCACATTAGCGTTTTCAAAATTCGATAACACTCGTGTCACGGTATTATTCACCTCGGAGTCAAGTACCATTCGTCTATAGTCCTCAATAGCGTCCTTGAACGCGGTGATGACGACAATGACGATAATGGGCACCGCTGCCAATCCGGGGCTCTGGACACCAAAGATGGGGAAGGCGGAAAGAATGACAATAAACAAAAAGTAGATGTTGGCAATGTTGTGGAACTGGTGGTACAGGTTCTTGGGAATGAATGAGAGCGGAGTGTACTTGGTTGTCCGAACCTTGTTCCTCACGTACTGATGCTTGGGCAGGTGGGTCTCCGGATTCAATTCCTCCTCTGGAAGCGGCTGGTTAATGTACAGGGTGCGCTCCTTGAGCGGAATGGTCTCCGGTGGTTCCACCAGGGTCGACAGAACTGGTACATGCTGACTGATTTTACGAAACGTCTGGTGCTTTGGGCCCTTCTTGCCCGATTTCTTGACACCCCATCTCAGTCGCTTGGTCTTCTTTTTCACCTCAACGGGATCCTCTGTTTGGGACTGTTTAGGCGGCTCAGAATCGTTGCTCGACAGGTGGTTCGTTGCCGACTCGGTGGTCGACTCGGAGGGCTCGTTGCCGCCATAGTAGCTCGAGCTCTGGGTCACTGCAGAGTTATGCCGCGACGGCAAATCACCTCCGCTGCCCAGAGGAGCCAGGTTCTGGTTTTCAGACATGAAAATGGTCTTTAGACCTCTACGAAGTAAAAAGGCGGGGCAATCGTCCCCTTAATAATGCCTTGGAAGAGAGTTTGATAGTTGGAAATGGGGTAGACAAGTCTCTATACCGCTTAGTGTTAACACCTTGTCAGAAAGCTCTCTCTCTCTCTCTTCTATCCACAGGATAAAACTTACCTCCCTCGGGGCCACTCTTATTCAGGGATTAATAAATGAACGAGAGAAAAATATTTGTAAACTAAAATCGCCGATATCCGTTGTTACGGTGAGACAATGGATAGTGGGTTTCCACGGCAGTTTGTAATGCCCCTTTGGATAGCCGGAGAAACGTAGTCGAACCAGATGGTAAAAGACAGAAACGTTTAGTGATGTCCACTAGCAGTAACCAGGAAACGTCCATGCGCCTACGTTCAATCGCGCTCCGATTTCTACGGCAACGCGGGTCCTGCTCTTCATCCGGCCGATCCGATGGGCCTACTGTAAATGTACCCCCTAAGCCCCGTACTCGTGGGTCGGAACGCTGCACGGCAGGTTTTCTCCGTTCCTGCGCCCAGACCAGTGTCAGACATGCGGCTGAGTTTCAGACTATAATTCACCACCGCTCAACGGAACTCGGCCCAGTCAACCATGGCTTCTATTCTGGGCATGGTTCCGATGAGGGATATGCTCTCGGTTGTCATGGGAGGTTAAGTGGCCATCTAAACTACCCGGTCGAGGAGCGCCTGGGGATGAAAAAGCATCATGAGGCGCCTTTCATGACCGGAATGTAAATCGGAGATTAGATGGGTCCGGCGGGCCGCTTTGTAACGTTGATATATTTAACGAAAAAAACCAGTGGGTGCGTAATAAATCAACTGTCACTGATCGCTGACAAAAAAACCTGGTAAAAGGCCGTAGAAAGATGGAAAAAGAGGCGAATAACCAAGAACCGGGGCCTACGGTGACAATCGCAAAGGCGCAGTTGGACCTACTCATGGTACAGCTGGAAGAATTGGCTCTACGAGTGGCGCATTCGTCGAAAACGGCTGGACAAGTAGCCGCAGAGGCAGATCAGGCCCAAAGCGAGCCGTACAAAACCCTCAAAGCGACTCCGCTGAGCCGCACGAGCCAGGAACACCCAGCCAACATCGTCAAGATGCTGGATTCGGTGGCGAAATATTCTGGCAAGAGAGATGAGTCTTATCCATTGTGGAGAGAAAAAGTAGAAGGGTTTCTCCATACATTTAACCTAGCTCCAGCAGCAATTGAGCCGCACTTTCACAAACTATTGGCGGGCAACGCCCTATATTCATACCGGGTACTCCAGAGTGACCTCAAGAGCACCAAAAACGTAAAGTACCCGTCGTGGGACGAGGTCCATGCGTGCCTCGTACAACTCGATGACCCTGTCAAACGGAGCATCCACATCCACAAGCAGATAGAAAAGCTCATGCCTAACAGTAGGCCCCAGGAGATGACGCTGGTAGAGGTGGTTGACCGGTTCAGGGAGCTCGAGTGCCAGCTGGACCCAGCACCCATCGGGGACCGCATCTACTTGTTATACAAGATTCTGCCGGCAGCCGAATTTATAATCATGTCAGAGCCGCCCAAAACGTTCGAATCCATGGACGAAGTATGTGATCTCATCAAGGAGAAGCAGAATACGGTGCAAATGTGCAATCATTGCTTCAAAACGGGCCATCGCACGTCGCAGTGCTTCCAAAAACGCAAAATGAAGAAACATTACAGTCCTCACCCCCAAAATACCAATCACCAGCGCCACCACAGCCCCAAGCCCGATGGTCCTCAAACAGGCAGCCGAAAAAGCCCAACCCCTTAAGTCCACTTGAGAGGTAGCCACTTTTTCTCCATTGCCCGTTCATACATTTCCGCGTCATCGTAAAGCTCTATCAATTGCTGATCCAGCGGCCGTGCCTTTGGGAAGGCAAACCGCCGGTATTCGTCGAAAATCATGGTCAATGACCAGTCTTGGAGCCTTCTAATACACCCCACCAGACACCCAGTTCGGTGCTATTACCAATTAGCGTCTGGAAACATCTCGCCAAAATGAACATACCTTGCCTCTGTTGCAATGGATCAATAACGGATGATTCTCTGGGTTCAGCGCAATCTCTAGCGCCTTTGTGATAGTCCCATGGGACACTATTCCTCGTTAGCATATATACCAACGCGTACGGTTTAATTCATACCGTGAACAAATGGTTCCTATCTTTCAATTAGTAATCAATTGCCAATTAGAACAACCACACATACCTTATTCCCCGACATTCCGACTTGGAAGAACTGGATCCCGTTCTCCTCCAAGAATTTCGTATTTTCCTCCGGATACGGCTCTGGGATCAGGACCCTTATTCTCAGTTAATACCATGTGAACCTCGGCTGGGACTTTTCAACGTACAAGATAGACTTCAGTTTGAGGCGCTTGAGGAAGTCAAAGTTCTCAGTCCGCGGAAATGAGCTGCGGTATATGTCGTTAACGACGATGCTAAAGTTTTCCGGTGCCTCATGGATAGCCGGCTGTGGAGGAGCGGTTGGAGGCGCTACCACTGAGTGGGGGAGTGGCTCTAGGGGCTGTGTTTCAATAATGACTTCGGGGCTCTTCAGCCGGCTGTCCTGGCCGTCCGGCGCTCTCACCGTAGACATGCTCGTTTGCACAAGGGCGGGTTTGGTTGGTGATTAAACCAGTGGTCGGCTCGAAAATCGTTAGTAGAGCCCACAGTGGTCGTCGCGCTGGCCGCGCTGCAACCCGCGGATCACACGCATACCCCAGCCGCACGTGTTGTGGAAATTTTATATTCATTGTAAGGCTAATTCACATAACTGAGCCGCATGCGGCGGGAATATACGAAACTTTAAGATTTATTTGTGCGCAAGGGCGTAAAGCTTATTAGGCCAGGCTCTTTGAGGGGGAGGTTGGCATATCCGTTTCGATGCTTTTCATAGTAGCAGGTATCTCCAATTAAAGTTCAATTAATGGACCAAGCCACGGGTAGTGGAGCCTGTGGGAAGACGAACTCTAAACCCCAAATAGCGGAGAAGGCCATTATATATTGAAAATGAAGTGTCCAATGGGTTGAAATGTGCAGAAATTGACTACCAAAAATGTCAAGAAAGGGAAGCACAATTCGGTATTCATCCCCTCCTGGTACCCATGTCGACGAGAACATTCGCTCTCTAACCTACAGCTTCATGAATGGAAGCGGTAACTTTGACCCTACCAAACCCCGTCAGAGTGGAAGCGCTGCGCAACCCCGGCGTCCAGTAAGCTATGTGAATACCAACTCGTATTACACCTATGTCGAGCCTCGGCGGATAGCTCCGCAGGAGGCTCTTGTAATTGAAGAGAGCGCGACCAGTGTCAGCTCTGTAGAAGAGGACCTGGAGAATGGCGACCACACTGAACCTCAGTCACCTATATACCAAACACCTGGACCTCGAGCCCGGCCCACTTTCACCATTGGTTCCGATGAAGTGGGCGATGGTGATTCAACTGCTCAAAGAGAAGCTGAGATGGTTGGAAAAGAAGGACAGCAGGAAAAGGAGTCAATTACACTCCCACAATTACCCGAGCAACCGCAATCGAGTCCAGTGAATGTGAGGTTTTCACGATACGTCCCCACTTTTGAGCCCCTCCCGGACACGCCTCACAAGAACGGTCTTCCTGTTCATCCAGACCCAGAATACACAAACAAGTATGCGATTGTATGGTCCGCCCAAAAGTTCCAGTATTTGCGGCACATTTGCGTGGACTTTTGGCTCGATGTAGTCGCTGCAACGTGGATCATTATGGAGAATGGGTTATACAAAGACGGTCCTGCAGTAGACTATACGATTTCCCCTCAAGCGCCAATTTTGTATCTCAATGATCCAATGGTCCAGCTTGCATTCAGCAAGGCTCACACCCGCCGGAGGAACGCACTCAATCTACTTCTTGGCGCAATCGATTGTATATGGAAGTACAATGATATCGACGGCACGGATGAGCGCAGTTTTGACATTATTATCCAGGTTTTTTACAAAAACTATGGGGTTAAAATATCGGAACGGATAATTGTGTTACCCGAAATTCGAAGCACTCTCTGGCAAATGACATCGTGGACTAACATCAGCCCCGTCATTGAAGTGGCATGGAAGGTTATCGGAGGTACCCCTCACTGGGGGATAACCCAGTTGGATCCGTTCATTAGAAAGGAGTTACTTTCTCTTCCGGCGGGTTATGCCCTGGTGTATGAGAAGTGCTACTTCACCCTCAAGGAGATTGCCAGCAGCCCTTGTGCAAAAGCAATTCATAATCCTGAAGGTCTTAAGGACTTTTTGTTCACTTACCACACAATACTGCGGAATCCCATTCCGTATCACGTAGCCGCGAAAGAGCTGTTTGGGGTGGAGCCGTTGAGATTGGCAAAGATTCCCCCCATTATTTTCTCTATCTGTCAGACTTATCGGAGTGTTATGAAATCCAAAGAACTGCCGATTGCCACCTCTGCGACGCTGGCATCTGACCCTGATACTGGGCTCACTGCACCAGAGAATTGCGGTCGATTAAGTGAGATTTTCGAGGATGAGATCAATCTCACACTCTACAATGATATGAACAAGTTCATTGACATTTACGGTGTTAGTTCTACGGAAAGCAATATCTTTCGCGATTGGTTTCGCAGTTTTGATGCCTCGGCGATGGACAGAGCCATCGCAGACCTGCTCAAAACCCAGCCTACTGTCTAACTATGACCTGTACTGGTACACTACCGTATATCTAAACAACCGTATAGCGAATTAAGTAAAATATTACCGCCATATAATTATATACCAGTGCGGCCCAGCATTATTCTACATACTACCGCAGACCTGACGTCTAAATACAGTGTACTCCAATGACATGCAGCCTCGAAACCCCACTCCGCAACCCAGGTTACTTTGGTATAACTAAACTTCGATTACAGTATTACTACTACTATCGTGGCAAAGTACATAATGTAGACATCCCGTATCGAGCGGCTATCATAGCGCGGCTAAAAAGGTCACCTACTCTATAGAAATACAGTACAAATCAATTACACGTACGTTGCAGCTACGCGTAAACACGAAAATATCTATAAACATTGTGGAGACAACCCGTTCAACCTATTCTCTGTAGCCTCATCTCAAAGGTTTTAATACTTTGGGCACAGGGCCAGGGAGTTGCTCCGGAGCGAGGCCGTAATGAGAATCGCTTCGGATGGCCATTCCCATTTGGCCGATCAGCGGGTAAAATGCTGCATCCCGTACAATACATGCCTAATCTCTCTGTCTCTAGTGGACGAATAGGGGTTCTCCGCATTTCGGGTTCTGTACTACCGTATTAAGTGCTGGAGATAGAAATCGACACTGTATCAGTGCCATATCTGCAGATGACGAAATCCCTACCCCCACTGTATTCTCCCCGCCTAGATCGACACCTCACGCTTGAGGGGAGTATATCGCGTATTGGAAGAGACCCCCGGCATTTTCTCCCGGCCTATCGCCGGCCTCCCAGACCAGTTTCAACCTTGGGCAGTCTAGCCGAAGAGATCGGCGCTGAAAATTTCAACGGTTGAAGGAGAATTGTTAGAGGACTGGAGTCGTTTGAATATGGACTACTACAATTTCGTAGCGTAATAGCTGTTCTACAGCTGTAGGAGGCGAGAATAGTCACCCACCTAAAATAGCCGACCTTGGCTTTTACTATCTCACACAAATAAGCTCTATTGGGGATCTGCATAGTTGGGGTATGCACGTTGGCGACCTCGAACAAACGTCTATCAATATGAAGACCAAACCCCCCCCCCTCCGCCTCACCCCTCTTCGAGATACACAACCCCGGAAGATATAGTATACCATACAGCAGGATGGGCGATTAATCTATATAAAGATTACTGTTTGCCCTTTTTTTATATACTTTTATGTAATAAGGAATAAAATCCTACTGTAATCATGGGGGAAGATTCTAAGATCATAGAACGTACTGAATCGTTCTCACCTTCCGTTGAGAAAGGTTTAGTCGTAGACCAAGATGATGCGCTCCTCGAACAACTTGGTTACAAGGCCGAGCTGAGTCGAAATTTCAGCAGTCTCGAGGTTTTCGGTGTGGCATTCAGTATTATGAGTTTGCTGCCTTCCATCGCAGCTACCATCTCGTATTCACTGGTTGCAGGTCCAGTAGGCATGACTTGGGGCTGGCTGTGTGCCACTTCTTGCATCCTTTTGGTAGGAATCTCCATGGCCGAGATGGGCTCGGCTAATCCAACTTCAGGAGGTCTCTACTTCTGTACATACAAGTTTGCTCCAGAAAAAGTCAAGAAGCCGTTGTGTTTCCTTGCTGGTT
>JAKTQL010002363.1:0-39894 GCA_030558815.1 Blastobotrys malaysiensis
TGAGTGCTGACATGGTGAAGCAGGCAGAATGTAGGTTGGAACCGACTGCCTTGCATCGACCAATCACAAAGGACCTCGTAGTACAGACTCCGGTTAAGGGAGCGTACTTAAGGGGGCAGATTCCCACAGGGGATGGTTCTCCAGCGAATAATAGTACTTGTTTATTTACTATAGACAAGGTAAGCTGGGGAACCTATCCTACTGTGACTTTAACACTAACATGTGTATAGACCTATAGGGACTGATCTGTGATTAAGATAGAACTAACAGATCTATTCTATTAGGTATGTATAGAGCGAATAATAGTACTTGTTTATTTACTATAGACAAGACCTATAGGGACTGATCTGTGATTAAGATAGAACTAACAGATCTATTCTATTAGGGGCTTCAACATGCTGCGTTCTATATAGTACTTGTTAAATGTTACAGCTGTTACTGTTATGATTTAATGACTGGCCATTACCTGGTACACTCACTACTTTCATAATATACTTGTTGGGTTCTAAATAAGGTTGAAGACAGTAAAAGGGATGTGGCTTACTCACTCAACAAGGTGTTGGAGAACACAGGAGGTGAAGAGACAGTTTTACAAGTCTGAACGAGGGAGTAGATTCCTTGGAGCCATTGAACTACAAAATGAGGTGTTTTTCCGTGGTTTTTCTGTCCTTTATCGTTTTGGTGAACATCCTCGGTATTTGTTGTGATCTGCTTGGTAATACCACACCTGAAGTAGATATCGCTACTTGGTCTACTTGCTAGTGTGCTACTACTGACTTGTCACTTACTGAGTGTGAACATTGATAGAGAGTCTGATTGCTAACACTGCTTAAGTGACTACATACGGTGTAGCGGAATAAGGAATTCAGTTGTACCCAACAATACTCACTGGTTGATTCCTTGGGTCCAGCTTACCCCGTCTACAAGACAATAGTCCGCTGGAGAGGAAGGAATGATTGGTGGGAGAACATGGACCCCTGAATACTCATATTTAGGAGTGCTGACATCAATCCTTTCCTTTCCTCTCCTTGTCAAGTACCAGTAGATTTTTTACCTTGAATCCGAGAAATAAATCTATTGTCATGTGTATCTAACTTGTGTTGGATTGTAACTACACTTCTGAATCTCCAAGTACGAGGAGTGAAACAATGCAAGACGTCGGTGGCTCGGTACAAAATACTGCAGCCTTACAAATCCGGTACCTGATTGGTCGATGAAACAGGGATGTAGATTCCGTGAAAACATCAACCATGTTCTGTTTTGTTCGCTTTTCGTCTATAAGAGAGGAGGTTTCCACGATGGTTGCAGGGCTTCATCACTCTTATTGAGCTCCTTCGGTATCTTTCTGATTAGTCTGAGATAATCACATAAGTAGACATTGGGCATCCGCCCAGTCTACTTGCTTGTGTGCTTGTATCTTACTTATCCTTGGTTACTTACTGAGTTCTGTTCGCTGTACAGACTTTGAGTCCAGTACCTTGCTAACACTTCCTCAGGTTCAACGTATTTGAATATACATTACCACCCGACAGATTAAGACTCACAAGAGCTACGCTACGCGACCAAGTCATTTCAGACGAACGCTAGAGTGATCACCATGAGTGCGACTTACCAAATCAATAACCTGAGCACCAAGGTTGAATACAACGATCGTAAAGATTGGGTACTTCAAGACTCAGGGGCTGGTAAGGATATTTCGCCCTACAGTACTAAGGAGAAGGTGAAGGAGATTACAGAAAAGCCAGAATTCAAGTTACAAGCGAAGGACATTGATCAATCTGAGCTTTCTGCCGAGCCCAAATCTAAGGATACTGTGCACCATAGACCTCAAGACAGTTATGACAACCAGTCTGAAGGATCTTTGGATATGGCCATGACGCCAATGGGGAAGGATTCGCCGTCACAACCTGATCTTGATGAAGACAAGCATGCGGTCAGTGAAGATTCGATGACTATGTCGACAAGTCTAGTGACGCCAAGCCAATAAACAGCGAGTCGGATGAAAAGACTCTGCCAGTTGAGGTTTCTGCATATCCCAGCCCAGTCGCAGTCGAAGAAACCAGCGATACAGATATATTTTACAGTACTAAGGAGAAGGTGAAGGAGATTACAGAAAAGCCGGAATTCAAGTCACAAGCGAAGGACATTGATCAATCTGAGCTTTCTGCCGAGCCCAAATCTACGGATACTGTGCACCAGAGACCTGAAGACAGTTATGGCAACCAGTCTGAAGGATCTTTGGATTTTCTTCACCATGGACCTGAAGACAGTTATGACAACCAGTCTGAAGGATCTTTGGATATGGCCATGATGCCAATGGGGAAAGAGGATTCGCCGCCACTACCTAATCTTGATGAAGACAAGCACGCGTCAAATGGAGATTCGATGCCTATGTCTACAGGTCGAGTGACGCCCAAGTCAATAAACAGTGAGTCTGATGAGAAGACTCTACCAGTTGAGGTTTCGGTATATCCCAGCCCAGTCGCAGTCGAAGAGACCAGCGATACTACTGAACCCGTTAATATCCCGCGTGTTCATCCTGTCGATAAGGAGGAGCGTAATTTGCATGATCATCCTGATGATATGGAGGAACGCAATTTGCATGATCATCCTGATGATACGGAGGAGCGTAATTTGTCTGATGCCCGTGAAAAGCATGTTTCTTTCAACGGTCAGCAAGAGGAGAAGACGGAGGTTTACCCTGTGGCTGAAGCTGCAACTCAGATGGATGAGAATGGCTCAAATCCAGTACCTGAAGTTGAAGAACGTGTGTTCCCAGTCAGTCCCAGTATTTGAATATACGTTACCACTCAACAACTTGTGGAAGTTTGAGAATTGGTTAATTACAATTTGTAACAAG
Organism: Blastobotrys malaysiensis; assembly: GCA_030558815.1. Classification (NCBI taxonomy): domain Eukaryota; kingdom Fungi; phylum Ascomycota; class Dipodascomycetes; order Dipodascales; family Trichomonascaceae; genus Blastobotrys; species Blastobotrys malaysiensis. The sequence continues at coordinate 2,861 of JAKTQL010002363.1, forward strand.
TAGCGATATCGACAAAAATACAGGTACTTTACAGTGACATCTAGCAATCAAAAATAACACATACACGCGTATAACAATTGAAAGATACATTAGAAGGTCAAAAAGCATATAATTGGAATCTTATGAAAAATAGACGAAGATAAAATTTCAGAAGCTGAGGTCTTAAATATTCCCGTATTAACTTTCTAGGAAACGGTAATTGAAGAGGATCCAGAGCTCTGGTAGCCCTCAGTAGCGACAATCTGGTAGTTGTGAGTTCCAAGGTTCAGTCCATGATCAGCCCAAGCATTGAAATGGTTTGCGGTGTTGACGGTACCGCTGCTTCGGTGAGACTGTCGGATAGACCAGTACTGGTTGAAAGTAGAAGAATCGCCCTCGATAGATGGAGCATTGGTTCTGGTAGTCTCATAGATATCATAGGTAGAACCATCAGATTCGACAGTGCCTAGGTGGGTTCCAGCTGTCCCTGGGTTATAGTCACCATATGACTCGACAATGTAGTACTCCACTAGCGGGTTGGTAGTCCAGCCATAAACCGAAAGGTAGCCATTGCCCGAGGGCTCAAAGGAACCGGAGAAGTTGATCTCTCGAGCGGAACCTGGGTTCCACCCCTTACCGCCAACGAAGTTTCCACAATTGGTCCAGTCCACACTATAGGAGCCACCATTACCGTTGGTGTAGGTGACATCACCGCCACCATCAGACCAGAACGAATAGTAGTAACCGTTGTTGGTACCAGTGCTAGACGGAGTGACATCTCGCTTCTCGGCGGCCAATGGGACGGCAAGGACACCAGCAGCGCAGAGGCTAGTAATGGCAGTGGAAAGCTTCATATTTGTTAATTGTTGGAGTGACTTTATTCTGTGTTGAGAATTGGATAATGATAGAGGAAAAGGGCACCTTTTTATATTCGTCAAGAGGCATTATTCGTGGTGAACTGTCTCTCCCCGGACCTGCAGGCCCTTCGGCGCATGTAGTGTGTGGATAATTTAAAGTTACATACATTGGACTAATCGGCTATGAACTGGCATGATATTCCCCACATCCGTGTTATCCAGCGGATCTACATTTCTACTCGATGTAATATCCCTGGGAGAATTGTTATGGACAATGCTACGTCGCGTAATTGTATACCTATAGGATATTCCAACTATGTAGAGAGCGGTTATAGGCCTAGCAGCCCTGCTGCAACTGAGACGGGGAGTACTGTAGCATTACTTCCTCTGCAAGGAACCGAACCACTTATACTTTAAATCGGCTCCCAATGTACGGGGAAACGGTACCCCATCCTCGACTACAGCCAGCACCGGGGATTCATAGCTTAAGCCGGGTTGATTTTTGATTGAACCGCAGTATGCTCCCCCTGGATAATTACCGTTTGTACTTGTTGCCAACATTATTTCGGGGTATATCATGCGTGCCCCACCACCAATCCCCGTACATGTAGTGCACTACTGTACATGTATTTGCCGTACGTACTGTACACTGTAGTACACGTACAATACTGGAGATGTGCATTTAGGCAAGAATACGTTGCTTAGCGTAGACACGGCTTCCACTTCTATGTAGCCGTTCTACCCCACTGTTTCAGCCGGCACATAAAGTACGCGGGACTAAATAAAGCTCAATTTAGCCGAAAATCATAGCTTAATACCTCTCGGTTATAGCAGGTTTTTATACCCCACCATCGATGTCGTAATAGTTTTCGCTACCTTTCAGGTACAGAGTATCTGCCTGAAACCGGGATTTGTTCCGGAATAAAACGATATCCACGCGTATTGCTGCGGAACAATTGCCGACCCCCTCTCTTGTAAATGTAGTCTGCCTGTTGATTTCTTCTTGATTCCCCGGGGAGTTATCAAAAAATCAATCATTCGCTTATATGTATTGTCTAATGTTGGATATTAAATCTAGTACGGTACCGGAGTTTTGTCTATATTTTTGCTTCATTGTCGGTTTACCTGGGAAATACATGTACGGACTTTTGGCTCTAGGGAATAGAACACAAGAAATTGCCGAAAGTAGATGCTACCTAAATTTGAGGCGATTTATTAGGAATACTCTCTAGAAAGGGCTAGCTTGCGGCTAAGCAAGAGCACTGGATACAGATTTAGTCAAGTTTTGGAACTACCGGTAATGTACCAACGGTAATTCATTGGCTAAATTGAATGCACCTCTATTGGATGCTCTCGAATATCGTCCAACGAGGCATACCTTTTTACAAGCAAAGATATAGACTCATAGTCTCCGTAGCGAACGACACATAGTAAACAATATATAAAGTAGGATATAGCTCCAGTCAGACTAAATTGTCAGTGATCATCTACTTTAAATAGAGTAATTAACCATATTTGACATATACAACTAAATCGGTGAGGAGTGCCATCCTTTTATGTAACACGAGCCGGTAAACTAGCTGCACCGGAACCAACAATTCTTAGACTTGGGGTTCGGAATGATGGTCAAACCCCGGTTCTTATGTTCAATACCCTGGAGTATGAGAGTATATTGGCTCTATCAGCGGTGTTACTCTAGGTAAAAACTCTATTACTTAATATGCATACCGGAAGTCCAATCTTTTAGATCCCATGTCAGTAGACGTTGCCAAATATTCATCTTGCTCATCTGCTGTCAAGCTATTCCATACCTTTTCCTTTCTCCTATTCAACTCTCGGTAATAGAACCACGTAAACCCATATGCAAGCATAGCAACGCAATTCATTGCTAAGAGAATACGGTTACCTCTCTTGTACAAAGGCTTATCATCATCTCGGTATATCTGAGAGGTTATAATACCAGCGATTTGCGCACAAATGTTGTACAATGCTGCTGAAACTGTCCTTGTACCCACTCTATTCGAGTTCCTCGAACACCAAGCCACTTGGATCGCATGAGGATATGGATACCCAATAAGGATAGTTGTGACAGCATATTTAACCCATCGGTTTGTAGCTGCTCCAAATGTATTCAATGCAATGAGGCAAGGGAACATCCAGAACTGAGAACAGGCAGCTAAGAGCGTTCGACTGTTTACAACTTCGGACAGATAAGTAAAGAGCAATAATGTTCCCAGTGTCAGTACAGATGATGGAATAACAAGTAGGTTCGTTTCAAACGTGTTGAAGCCGAATGATCGCAAAGTCAGGGTCAAGTAACTGGATACCGGTCCAACTGGAATGCCGAAGAGGATGCCAAGCAAGTAAATTGGCCATAATCCATAATCCTTGATACAATCCCACAGAATTTTTATGGTGATGCCCTGTCGGTTGTTCATGTCCCCTTTAGTAGGGTCATCTCGAAGCACTCGGTTTGTCATGATGACCTCCTCTCTTTCGGTGAACCAACCATTCTTTCCTCTCAGCCATCCTTTGGTAGCAGTAGGGGCAGCAGGCATCATTCCAAACGAGAAAAGGCCAATAATTAAAGTGAACGCGCCCTCTATGAGGAAGAGCCATCTCCACCCTGCTTTCCCGTCCACACCTCTCATATGCAGAATACCAAAACCTAGGAAGCCTGAGGCAATATCAGCAATGTACATGGCACACCAAAACCAGGAACATCTAATAGGGAGCTCTTTACCAGTGTAGAAGTACGAAAGGTATAAGATAACATCCGGAATGAATCCGCCTTGGATGAAGCCGAGCAAGGCCCTCGTGATGTAGAACGACACCCGTCCACTAAGGAAGAATTGGAACATTGCAATCACGGACCAAATGCAGATCTGAGCAGGGATCCATCGATCAGGGCCAATTCTTTTTGAGATAAGCTGGGAAGGGAGCTCTGCAATCAAAAAGCTCAACCTAAAGATAGTCATACCATTATTGTAGTCGTTGGTGTTCATTTTCAAATCGACAAGGAAGTTGTCTGAAAGGGCCTGACCAAGGTTCGAGCGGTCGATTTCGAGACTAAAGAACATAATGGCTACCCATAACATAATGCGAAAATCAATCTTTCGAATGACCTTAAATTCCTCGCCCCATGTCCACCTAGCCTCTGGATCTAACCGGTGAATATTCTCGTAATCGCTTTTGGGCCAGTACAATTGGGCCTTGACAGGATCGTCGAAAACAGACGGTTGAGTAGCAATGTCATCACTGTTGACATCGATGGCTTTCCGTATACCTAAGAAGCCAAGTTTATATTCAGTTTTTGACAAATTTAGGGCGTCGACATCGACATGGAGTCCTCGTATTTGCCCTCCTTCAGAAGAAGAGATACTTCTTGCCTCTTCTATCACATCAACCTTAACATCTGGGGTCTTGCTGCCACTCATGGTGGAAGGTAATTATAGTTGTTGATTCTTTCATAATTGTCGACAAGGTCATAGTTTATATAGAAACTACTACACAGCTGTGGTACTACCGGTAATAGAAATTTTCTCGAATGAGAAGTACCATCCCCCGATTTCTTTATTTCACGTGTGCTGCTACAATCAACATGGGCCCCTCCCATTGAACGCTTATCAAAATATGATTCATCATATAGCTAGCAAATTGTGTAAACGGGAAGCATGGCTACCGGTATGGAAGACGATATTCGATGTCCGCAGATAAGTAACGACAACGAATGAGAACGGCTTTAATGTAGGAAATGACGGGATACATGCGCCAACGGTTTAGGCTATCACTCATACGTTGTACCATGTCAAGGTCCACGTAGGATAGAGCTGTTTTGTGTACGTGGTAAAATGGCATACCGGTACAAAACTTATTCCTAGTCCCTGTACTTGACAAAAAGAAGAGATAAATTTATTATAATGCCCTTAATACAACTATCAGTAGGCCCTGTCAATACCAGAATATCTGGATAGTCAAGATTGTTCCGCTTCGAAAATGGCCAAGACAGCTCTGAATAAGTGTCGCATATTAGTTTTACAGTAGTAGATTTGTTCTGCGTTTAATCCATATGTCCATTATAATAGGTATAGATAACCATTCGTGTATTATCATACGTAGGCTCTATTGCGTTTAACATTTTAACATGGTGTGCTGGTTCGGGATCAACATTCTTCAATACCACCACCGCATTACGTGATTCAACACTACGTACTACCTACCTGTATCTGCTGTACAGTACACACTACGTGGTATTTCAAAGACCCACACACACACTAACGGCATGTTTTTTCCAGAATTAAGGTACTGCTGTTTCCATATAGACAAACACGTATCAGATATTGTACTGTCGGCGAATGTAGCATGACAATAATCTATGATACAGATGGTATATCCAATAGTATATATCATGTAAAACTGGATATCGTAATTATTTTACTCGTTGGCTACTTTAATCCCTGAGCTCAATCCCAAAATTCGTGTATTATGGGTGCGATTCGGAGATTCGGCGGAGTTCTAGTCGGAGACACCTTCAACGTGTCCCGGACTTAATCAGCATTTCACCTTCCACCCACTAGACCTTCCCGAAACATCGCAATTACACGATGAAAGTCACGAATTTGTTGGCGACACTAGCAGCGGTGGTTGCTATGGCCAATGCTGCAGCTATTGAGGCCACAGACAAGACCCTGCAGTCCTACCTGGACAAGAATATCCCGACCCTGCTCGATCTGTACGCTTCGTGGTGCGGACACTGCAAACGGATCGCCCCCATCTACGACGAACTGGCAGATGCGTTTTCCCATGTCGAAGACAAGGTCCAGATCATCAAGATTGACGCGGACAAGAACCGAAAAGCGGGCAAAAAGTTCAAGGTGGAGTATTTCCCTACTCTCAAGTTCATCAACGCAGACGGCTCGGTTGAGGACGTTGAAGGCCGTGAGCTCAGTGATCTCGCTGAGATCATTACCGAAAGGACCGGGTTGCGGCCGCGGTTGCACAAGTCGGGTCCGGGTCCAGTCGTGTCACTTAATGACGCTAACTTTGACGAAATTGTTGGCAAGGACAAGAAGCCAGCCTTGGTTGCGTTCACTGCGACTTGGTGTGGCCACTGCAAGCGAATGAAGCCCGAATTTGAGGCTACGGCTGAGGCATTTGCCCGAGACGATGTCACAATTGCTCTGATTGACTGCACTGATGGGTCTGCTAATGGCATTGCCCGGAAGTACAGCGTTTCTGCATACCCTACGATTCTCTACTTTAACGGAAAGAGCGAGGAGCCAATTCCATACGTGTATGGACGGTCTGCTGGGGATTTTGTTGACTTTGTCAACGAGATGGCTGGCACTACGCGAACTATTGAGGGTAAACTCAACGATGATGCGGGCCGAGTTGCTGCTTTGGATGTGTTGGCTCGACGGGTTGTCAGTGGAGGTGAGGCTGCTGTTGGTAATCTTGTCGAGGCTGCTTCGGAGGCGGCGGAAGAATCTGCCAAGTGGTACAGCCACTATGCCAAGCGAATCATTGAAAAGGGGGAGGCGTACATTTCCCGGGAGGTTGCTCGACTCACCAAGCTCATGGGCGGATCTGCGATCGGCGTTGACAAGCAGGACGAGTTTAAGATGAAGATTAACATTCTCAACGTGTTTGCCGATAAGGAGACCGAGGAGGAGTTTGAGGCTGCTCAGGAGGCGGAGCTCGGTAAAGAGGAGTACGACTTTGAAAGCGAGTTCCGTGACGAGTTGTAGGCTCGCGGTATACTCTAAGAGATATAAATTGAGGTCTATATGACTAGTGTCAATGATTCCAATTGAACATGGCCAAGTTCTGATTACTAACCAACTGCCTGTACTAGTGAGCAAAGATGTACCGTAATTCAATGGGGCATTGATTGGTGTGGTCACTTCAAAGCTAACCCACAGTAAAGAGAATTACGCACAATATGTTCAATTGTCATCATTACCAATACAGTAGTAATAATAAATGTGTGATCGGCATATCCGCGGGTAAAACATGCATTGCATATCGTATCCGAGCCTCAATGCCTTGTACAGTCTCTGTATTGGCGAATATATCTGAACAATTATAATCCAGGGGATACTATAGATTGTACCGTAGCAAATAATATATTACCAAGTTACACAGTCAGTCTTGAATGCAGTTCTCATCAAATCCGGGAAGACCTCTCCACCAAGAATGGTGTGCTCGACAATGGCCTTGACGTGTACCGGCAGCACTCGAGCCATCCACAGGGTCTCTCCGGAACGCAAATAAATAATAACGTTGGCGTTAAACTTGTGGCCGCCAACGTGGGATACAAAGTGGATTCGGGCTCCGTCCGGTCTATCGTCGCTGGAATCCCGGTACAGGTCGTGTTCCCGCAGTTCGAGCTCAAACTGCTTCCTCAAGATAGGGGCCGTGATCCCGCACCGCTTGTCCCGCGTGCGGTGGGAGCAGAGCAAAATGTGTACCTTATCGCGCGATTGAGTGACGACCCCTCCGGTGGCCAGTGGGTGACTGGTAATTCGCTCAAGCCCCACCTGGAACTTTTCCCGGTCCACGTTGGCAAACACTTTGGCAATCTCACTAATGTCGGTTGCGGCCCGATTGTACTTGGTATGGAGTTTGATGAAATAAGGGAGCAACAAAATATCCGCGGCTAAATCGTGGCTGTCGCTCCCGTCGCTCTCAAAGTGGTCGTCGTGGAGGGGCATCGAGGTCGCATTAAGCTTGACCTTACCACCAGCAATCTTTTCAAATTCCCCTATGTGAGGGGACAGGATATTGGCCATGGAATCCTTCTCGTCCGCGGGATCGTGCGACCAGTCCGTCTTCGCAGTGGCGGTTAGAATCTGTAACGACCACACTGGAGCAGACCCCCACAACGGGGTATCATAGTCGATTTGGAGAGACGAAGGATACTTGACAGCGCACCCGTCGCAGTCTTCGGGGGTGCACTCAGCAATGGGGAATATCTCCTCCAATTCCCGTGTCGGATCAGCCGACTTTTTCAAAATTCTATCGAGAAGCCCCATCTTTTTTTAATGATTTGATCCACTAATTAGAATAGTGATTTACCAGGCAGAGTAATCAACGAGTGATTTAAAATACGACAAAAAAGACTGGGATAGGATGCAGAGTATTTAAACCAACCAAGATCTGATACAGTAATCTCCTTCTCCGCTACTAACCCACATGTATCAATCTGATATAAAGCAGCAAACGCAAGGAAAAATTTACACCGTTTCGGGCATCCGATGAGGGTCTGGGGCGCCGTATCCTCGGGCCGTCTCCGGATCGAGTAAGATCTGATCAGATAACTCAAAGCCGTAACTGGAAATGTACTGGTATTTTACAGGGGTAATAAGAGCTACTACAGTAGTATGAGTGAAAATTTTCCCCTAGCCATACAACAGCTATTAGAATAGAATGGTTTAATATTGCTGTCCTACGTATTGACAAAGAGCTGGCCCACGTGGGACTTTTATTAAAACGCGCTGCAATACTCTTCGTTATCAACGCACCGGAGCCTCTAGAGGCATCAGAGCCACTATACAGGACAGTACAAGGCAATTATATTGGCCTTATGCATGGTGCCTTCATTTTCGGGCGCCCGACAACTTTGTCTTCCAACGAATTAGCACTCAATTAGATTCGAATTAACGAAAAAGGGATTAATTTTATTCGAATTAACCGGGTTCCAATGCCCGTTATTTCATCCGGGCTTGGCCCAACATGAGGTTATCAGATTAAGCACTCCATACTAGTAAACGACTATTGGCACAGTGGATGCACTGAGAGGCAGGCACAGTCGCGGCACCTGTGCCATTCGCCGCGCCGACCGTATAGCTTTTATAGTATGCTCCCAGACGGCCCGCAAAGTACCCCGGAGCCTTAGGCGTAACTACCAGGGCGCAGTAGAACCGGGACGGTAGAAGGCACAAAAATTAATCTACTTGCGGTTACCCGATTAGGTAGTTAAGGGGGTGGAGGGACCCATATCGGCAAAAAAGGCTAACCCCAATATTCACTGCTCTTTACTCTCATCTAAGCCAAGTTCGACATGAAGTTAGGTAACCTAGCTGGAGTTATCACTGGGTTTTCGGCGGGCCTGCCAATTGATGGGCCCCACCACCACCGACCCACCAGGGCTGAACAAGCCCGGACCCTTGTTCACTATGAAGATATCGGCACCCTGAGCACTGTCTTCCAGTCCGGAGAGCTCTCTGGTAACCCTACGGGCCAGATGGAGTACTATGCCGATTGCTACCAAGATGGGTCTATCACCATGATCGGAATGAATATCTCCACCGCCTTTACCAACGTCAATGAAGGGTCCAAGGCAAGTCTTCATATCCGAGCCCATCCTCACCCACCACCTCCACCACCACCGCCACCCCACAAGAGGTTCTTGTCCTGGATCTTTGATGGGCCTTCATCTCCACCATCCCCAGGAGGTCCCCACGACGGCCCTGGTGGCCCACCTCCTCCAGGTCCACCACCACCTCACGACGGCCCACCACCTCCTCGAGGTCCACTACTAGACCCAGCGGCAAGTCCGCGAGTCTCTCTTTTGGGTTCTGCCGAGGCATTGGACAATTTGGACGCTGAAGAGGAGGAGCGACTGACCAAATGCTTTTTGAGAGCCCATCCCGACGCGGAGTGGTGGCTCCCTGGCTCTAACGAGATCCACGACTCGTACTGGGTCAAGTTTGTCCCCGAATCTGTTCACTTTATTGGCGGGTTTGGCGACCGAGCCTATATTGGCGACATTCCAATTGAGGAATACCAGGATGCGGAGCCGTACCACCCCAAGGTGTTGAAGCACCAGAAGAAGCACCGGAAGAACAAAAAGTTGAAGAAGAAAGAGGAGGATTCTGACTCTGACTCTGACTCTGACTCTGACTCTGACTTTGAGGACGAGGCCTCTGTGTTGAGGAACAACCTTCGAGTCCACGGCGGGCGAGCTCCACGGCCAATGAAACGAGACCGAAAGCTGCGAATTAAGGGTTCTTTCAACTAACTAGGTTATTAAATACGGCGACATATGGGTTATATAGTTTATCTTTATTCTTTCATTTTGAATACATTGTTTATTAAGGTCTAACGCGTAACAAATTTCTGCATCTCGCGTAACAAACTTGTAACAATTTCTGCATCTCTAAACGCGTAACAAACTTGTAACAAATCTCCGTAACGTGTCGACAATCTCCAAACGTCTGAGGTGTATTAAGAATCTCGGCAGCTACAAGAATTCAAAGTGAAAATGTATAAAAAACCGGTTAAAAGAATCTAGAAATAACAAAAGAACTAAAAAACTTAGTTGTAGAGAACAAAGTGGGCCTCACCCTTGGTGACGGAGACGGTGCAACCGTCAGAGCCACCATTGTACTTGCCGTTCTCGTAGACACAGTCACCAATGACGGTAGCGCCATCGGCGGCCTCAATCTTAACGTTGAAGTTGGCAGCCTTCTTGTTGTTAGGGTTTGGAATCAGGGAAAGGTAAGAGATACCGCCAACGGCACCGGCACCAAAGTTGAGAGGAGCCCAGTTACCAACGCCAGAGCCGTCGGTACCCCAGATGCAACCGTCCTCAATGGAGACACCGGCATTGTTAACATAGTACTGAGCAGAGGTGGACTGGCCCTTCCACTGGTAGTAGGTAGACTGGTCAACAACCGCGAGCACATTGGAGTTGCCGGCCTCAACAAGAGTTGGGACGACCATGTTCTCAGTACCTGGGTAGTCAGTTCGGCAAATGGCAACGTCCTTGTCGAGCTTGGACACAACCTTGGCAGACTGGACGCCCCACTCACAGAGGTAGTCGCTGTCAGTGTTAGTTCGGTACAGCTTACCGTTCTTGCACTTGAGACCGCCCACGGAGACACCGTTGGCTGGCTGCTCAGATGGCCACTGAGTCTTGGACATACCCGCCTGGCAGGCGTACGAGCAGTAGGCACCCTCGTCGCACTTACCGCCAGTGGAAGAGTCATCCATGTGCTCAATGCCGGACCAGCCGCCAAAGCCAAGGTAGTCGAGAGCAACCACACCCTGACCGGATGGGAAGTCACTGCAGGAGATAGTACCGTCCTCAAACTTCTTAGTTGGGTTAGAGTACTGGTTAAGGTCACCACCGAAGCCACCACTGGAAGAAGAGGAGGAGGAAGAGGAAGAGGAAGAGGAGGAAGAGGTGGAGGATGGGGCAGCGGAAGAGGAAGAGGCAGCGGCGGAGGAGGATGGAGCAACCGAGGTCTGAAGGGTAGAAGACTGAGCGGAAGAAGAGTCCTGCTTAGCAGCGTTCTGGTTCAGGTTGTTAGCGGCAGCGACCGAGGTTGGTCGTGGCTGGCCGTTAATAGGGTTGCCATTGCCGTCAACGGTGACGGTAACGTGGACGAACTCGGTCGCGTAGGCCCGTCGGTGCTGGTGGTGAGCAACGTTGTTCTGCTCAATTGGAGAGGCAACCACAGAGCCAGCTAGGGTCGCCAAAAGAGCGGTCGAGAAAAGAGAGTATTTCATCTTTTTTTTTGGTTTTTAGGGAGATGTCCTGAATAACCAGTTAGTAAAATAAATCGCAATCAAACGAATAATCCGCTCGTACTCTCTCTTGATTTTAATTAAATTTCGCCAAAAGAGTGACAGGAAAAAAAGGAGAGAATAAAACAGCCCAGAAAACGTGAGCAGAGGCACCAGAATTGACCAATGCTTCACCAAGAGAGGGGGTCGCGTAGTCCAATACCCGAAAAAAGTGACACTTTCACAGAATGTGCCCGCAGTGAAACCTGCTGGACACATCTGCCCAACACCCGAGTTACCACAGTACAATAATAGTACCATGCGGGCAAAAAGGGGCAAAGCACAGGCAGACTATAGGCAGGACGTACATATCCTTGCCGATTGTTTGAATGCACTCCGCCTCATCAGCCATACCGCCGCGCCAAACAACCTGTTACATCCTTGGCCTGCCAATCCCTCACTTGCATCCCAAACGCCAGCCCGCCTTGGAGCCAGGAACAATAATAAAATTCCACTAGCCTCTCAACGCATTGTGATTGGCCACGCTCCAACGCTGTCCCAGCCGGTGGAACATCCAGGGGGTGAGCGCTGGCCGGGGGCGCGCGCGGCACGCGCCCTCGGGTGGGAAAAGGGGCACCCCCCAGGGGCGCCGGCGCGGGCTCGCGCGAGATTTGGGAGGTGGCGAATTGGGACAAGACGGAATTTTTGGTTAAGCGCCCAGGGGTAACAACCGCCTCAATGTAATGCACGTCCCATTGGGTTTTATGGGCTGTTATGGTATGTGGACTTCAATAGAAGCCGTGGAAACACTGCTGAATGAATTGGGTGGGAAGCATGGCATATGTATAGCGAAAAGAGAATGTAATTGGCATGTAGAGGGAAATAAAAGTGGGTTGGAAATTAAATCAAGGGGGAGAGCGTATTGCGAGAGGGTTTATAACTTACCTTTAAAAGAATGACTTTAACGAAAGGAATGACAGACTTTAACAGTCGGAAGTGGTTGGTATAAAGGAATATTCTGCAGGAAAAAGGGGGGAGGGGAGGGCGTGCTATTATATATTATTTATTCATTTACCACCTAATCCTTTTACCTACTCTATTTTGTGACCCTATGATCCACATTGGGCAGTATGGAACACCGTCTATTCTGTAGTGGTAGCTACTGGGACAGCCGAATCGAGCATTCTAAACTCCGACTCAGACCGGGGTTTCACAAAAAAGAAAGCATTGTACACGCAAGCCGCCGGTAAATCCCACCCGGAACGCGCGTACAATTGGGGCCATGCTACGATGTACGCCTGTATCCGGGCCGGTGTATTGTACCGTGCAAGCAGCCGGTACTGTCGGGCAGAGTTGAAGGTTGGTAGTTTGGCGAGTTGAAATGAGGCTTGTTGAGGGGTTCAATGGCAGGGTGTTTTATTTCGCTTCGCTTATTGGCATGTTCAGGGGCGGTAGAATGGTTGGGACCGCGTATACACGGCTAACGGTTTGTCTTGCCGTTCTTAACTCTCCGCAGATCTTTTTTTCCTCAACTAGCGCGTGCCGGGACCGGATTGGTATTGGCATTAGGGCAAAATCTCGGACGATCACTCAGGCAATAAGATTGTATTAAGGTCTATACTCACCTATGGGCTTGAGATTGTCTCGACATTTTATCCTAGTGGAAACAATAGACCCGACCACGATTCATGTGCCAAGGGCAAACCGCCGACGAAAAAAAAAATTAGACTCTTGTTACCGCTGCGCACAGACACTGCACACCCTCACATGTCCAAGCCACCTTCCGAAGACGAGGTGTACTTTGGTAAAGTGGGTGGATGACCGGGTGAAAAGTTTGGATTTCGCCTGTACACTAGTGTAGCTTGCAGCACGTAATGGCCCGAGTATAATCTGTAATGTACACCGTGGTGCTGTGCAGGAGCTGCAATGGTGCCGTTGAAGTTACACAACGACCGGGACCGGATGTGCAAGGAGCCTTCATTAGACGTACCTCCATGCCCTCTAGACCACATTTGCACTGTATCCAATGCACCGTACATCGCGTTTAGTCCACCCGGATGGGTGAATTCCAGCCGCACTGAAAAGACCGGCTTCCACCTCCCGCTCTCGGAAACTGGTAAACCAAAATCTAATCTGAAGATTCAGAAAAAGTTCATAAATTTCATAAATCTCATCAAAAGGGCAGGAGAAAAACTAATCTGCCACGTAATCTACTATTCGGATGAAAAGTTTTTCATATTCACTTTTTGATTCAGATCCAGTCCTCTATTGCTCGGGTGCACAGACCCACTCGGTTCATGCCGGATCCATATGCAAAACCGAAAACCTCTCGCTAGTGCTATTGTAGGTGGAGTGGACGGGCAGATGGTTGGTTTCCCCGAGTCAGTTATGTATTACATTTGGATTTTTTTTTTTGCCAATGCAATGGCAAGCGTATTTGAGACGACGTTGAGGGGTCAGAGCCCTGGATCGCCAAGTATAGACAGATTTGCTCCGCCTCGGTTCGGGGACTGTCTTTTGACTGCGCCAAGGGTCGGTTCACGACGTCCAGACGCCACGCAGTATTACCCAGGTTCAATTTGTCATATGATACACCCGGAGATTCACGAGTCGTTTCACTCAATCTCATCCTACATGTAGACTAGAGGCGACCGATGACGGCACTTTGTATACAGCAAATACACTGTAGATACCTATCCCGTTATTGGCCCGTTGTTTTTACCTTTATTGGTCGACGGATGTCTACGACAGAAGGCAGTCTTTGCGGGATGCTGTACTGGCCCCAACATGCATGGATAAGGACCGTTAGCGTAGGTTTCGCTGTGAGATTATGCCGCAGTTTCCAAGCTGCTGGTGCCGTAGACGTTAACGGGGAACGCTGGTCGACAGCTTTGGATGTATACGACCAGCCATATTAGGCACAATTGGTACAAGGGTTGAAGAATAGATATGCCGCCTAGATATTATTCTGCTAGACAAATATATCTTGGCTAGAGCTACAACAGGGGGCCTGGAGGAATGGCTCCCCAGTATACCTGGCCGCGTAGTGTCTTCGAGGGCCAGCCCTCGAGCTCCCGTGGCTGGGGGTTGCACCCCCAGACCCCCCTCTACGGGGTTCTAGGGGCGGAGCCCCTGCCAATAGGGGGTCTGGGGGACTGGTCCCCCAGTGTAATTGGCCGCGTAGTGTCTTCGAGGGCCAGCCCTCGAGCTCCCGTAGCTGGGGCTCTGCCCCCAGACCCCCGATAGTTAAACACTCTGCCTTTCTCGGGATAATGACGTTGGATATTGCAACCGCAAGCTCTATAGGTTTTAACATTGCGGATGAGCACTCGATAGGGATATCTAGTATACATCACAGCAGACTATATGAGCTCCTCTAATAGCTCCTCTAATAGCTCATCTAATCACTCATCTAGTCACTCATTTAATACCTCATTTAATAGCTCACCTAATAGCTCACCCAATAGCTCATCTAACAACCCCCATCGATAACCCGGTCCAAAATCCCTCACTGACAAGACTCAGCACTTCCCCAGGGAGAATCAGGGCTTTTCAGTGCGGCTTGGAGGTGGTGAGCCGCACGTCGCGCACCCCGTACATCCCAATTGGCGGGGCGAGCCACGAAAGGACACCCCAACACTCAAATTTTTCACTTTTTGTCACTTTTAGCACAAAAGAACGAATCAAACCAGTAAGTGCGTGTGCAATTGCGCTCCAACCCGTCTAACATGGCGTAGTGTCTGCCGAGGAAGCCCAGAACCCAAAGATTGAGGAGATCACCGAGGACGTTGAGGACACTGAGCCCGTCACCAACGGCGCCGGCGTCCAGATCCACAACCGAAACGAGAAGAAGGCCCGAAAGCTCATCTCCAAGCTCAACCTCAAGAAGGTCGAGGGCATCTCCCGAGTCTTCTTCAAGCGATCCCGGGGCCTTGTCTTCACCATCACCGACCCGGAGGTGTTCAAGAACCCAGCCACTGGCACGTACGTGGTGTTTGGTGAGGCCAAGATTGACAACTCTCAGGCCGCTCTCGCCAACCAATTGGCCGGTCTCCAGCAGCAGCAGGCCGCTCCAGCCCAGGAGTCTGCCGTTCCAAAGGACATGGTCACCGCTGACCTTGAGGCCGCCGTTGCCAACGCCAGCTTGAACGACAAGAAGGAGGAGGAAGAGCCAGTTGACGACGCCGATGTCGACACCACCGGCATCAACGACGAGGACCTCAAGATCGTCATGGAGCAGGCTAACACTTCCAAGGCCAAGGCCGTGTCTGCTCTTAAGAAGAACAAGGGTGACATTGTCAACACCATTATGGAGCTCACTTCTTAATTCGTTTATATGTACTCTATGAACACTTTTTTTTGTTATCCTGCTTTGTATTGTCTAATGGAGCCGAAATTGCATGACGGGTTCCTTTAGATGTGTATCTCTGCTGTTCCAGTGACTTGTTGCACCATTGTTATCGCTAAACACCCCGGGGGCCGTATCGTCAACTTTCGAGGATACTCGTTGCCTTCCAAGGACGCTTGCGGCACTACGGGGCTCCAGAAAGAGACTAATTGAGCACGCTACGGCTGTGCGGTTACACTGGGGGGCCAGCCCCCCAGAACCCCCGTGGCTCCGCTACGCGGAGAACTTGTTGCGACGGGGGTTTGGGGGTGGAACCCCCAACTACGGGAGCTCGAGGGCTGGCCCTCGAACACACTGCTGCCTCGATTACCTGGGGGACAGAGCTTTCAAATCCCTGGTTCCTGCTGGTTAGAAATTGAATAGAACCGTACCATCATTTGTCGAAATGTCGTGATGTCGCAATGTCGGGAAAAAATAATAGCCGATCAAGCCTAGATTTCGGCAGCGATATGTATATGGTTCCAGTAGAGGTACTGTGTAATATCGCAGAGCATTGCGATGCTGCTACCCTGGCAAGCTTATCATTGGCCAGCTCCACTCTCAAAGCGATAGCCTATCCGCTGCTCTTTGACACTGCCCTGGTAGACGAGAGTCTAGATGTCTCTGGGGCAGAGTACTTTACCAAGAGCGAGGAACCGGTATCAAAGAGTGTGCTGCGAAAGCTCCGGTCAGCCAATAGAAGTGTCGGTACTCGTGATATATTCCCCCTGTTGAGGCGGGTGCGTATTACTGGACCCGATGAGGATGATGAACCGTCTGAGATATGGTCGCCGATTACCACGGCCCTCAAGTATGCAGGCGCCCTGCGGCTAATAGAGTACTATGGCGTTAGTCCTAGCGAGGAGGGCCAGAAGTGTTTATTTGAACAATTGGCACATGTGCCCAAGGAATTGTATATTGAGGATTATGACGCACTTGAATCGCACAGCCTTTGCCAGGTAACAATTCTTCAGATAATAACTCCACGATTGTTGGCGGTGCCGAATAACCCGGAATTCAATGCCGAGCTTAAACAGATACTGAACCAGGAGTCGGATCATTTACAACAACTCAGTATTCGCAGTTATGATGATTCTTCGCATTTTGAGTTTTGTGATTTGTGTGAAATCCTGCAGCCATTGAAGTCTCTTAAGGTACTCCAGCTGGATGGCATTGAGCTTTGGAATAATAGCAATGACGTGGTTGGGCAACTTCCAAAGACTCTCACGTCTCTCACTTTTGAAGGCCACCAGTCGCTCGCAGACTCTCCGAGCCTAGGATTCGAGAATCTCAAATACCTGTCCCTGGCTGGCCAGTGGCTTATTCCACAACAACCACTAGTTCATTTGGAGTGTCTACGGTTGAACCATGTTGATGATGAGGAGGAGTTTAATACGGCGGAGAGTATTATGAAATTGTTCGCGCTGACCCCAAACATTACACGCCTTATTCTCAACCTTGAACAGACGTTCAATTTGCTTTGTTTACTCCGCTGTGCGGGTACACTTCATTATTTGCATACGCTTGAAGTCGGCGAGGGCTCTGCATATTTGCAGAACAATCTTGGAGATACGCTCCCTCCTGCACTGGAACGCATCACGACATTCTATTTGGGCCGCGATATACGCTACAATTGCGATAATGTGGACGTGTGGCTCTGCTATTATCTCCGCCTTTTCCCTAATCTGCAGGATTTCTACGTGAGGGGGCCAACTGGCCTACCGTGGAGGAACGACGAAACGTTTGAGTATGGGCCGGATAGTTATGGAGAGAAGGGATACTGGAAGCAAATGGACCTTTCCGCAGCACGAGATTTCCATGAGAATGGTATTCCAGAGGTGTTCAAGTTGAAGCGTAAAGCACGAAAGAAGACCAAAAAGCATTGATATTAGACCTGAACATGTCCTTCACCCATGTAATTTGTTACAAAGCTTATGCTACGCAGGTCGCAATTGTACATTCCAGCTGCGAATATCGCTTTAATCCTCAGTAGAATCTACACGTATTATCCTATTCTACCGGACGCTACTATTGATCTACCGTATCCGCTATAGCAAATTCACAATCTGTACCATCTAACATGCAATTCCCCTCTACTCCGACTTGGCGTACTGCTCGGTCCACTCCTTGGCCGTCTCAATCGCCTTCTTCTCGTCATCCTTCCAGTTCTGAGCCACATCGTTCGCCAACGGATCGTCCGGGTTCGGAGCACCCAGCAACGCCTGGATCGAAAGCAAAATCGTTCGGATCGTCAATGCCGGAGACCAGTTGGTCTTCAACACATCCAAACATATTCGCCCCAGCCGGTCGATATTTGGATGGTAAATCTTAGTCAGGAACCGGATCTTTGGAGCCTCCACTATTACAACGTTAGACCCTCATTTACCCAAATTTGAACATACTCGGATAGTCCTCAGGAAGGAACAGCTCGAGCTTGAATCGCCCGCCCTCATACGGGCTCTGGCTCGGGCCGTCGACGGTGACGTCAAAGTACCGCAGGTTGTCATCGTGCGGCTTAGCAGAGATCCCTGGGACAGGGTCCGAAATCAGCCTCTCGGTTTCCTACGCTGTTAGCTGGGCACCCTACGCTTCCGAGATGACGTACCTTGATGATTCGCTTAGGAAGTCCTGCAGACATGGTTGCGGTGCGGGTGAGTTGTGAGGTGGTGAATGGCTGCCCCCAAGGCCGGAAGACGGCCCTCCCAAGTGAACATTTTACACAGTACGAACGAGATGGCTCCGACTGCGGGAGGAAGGATTATTGCGGCGTTCATCGGCTGTGCCGTGGGCATTGGCCTGTCGTTTAACTACATGTCGGACTACCAGCTGGTGAGTGGAATTTGTGCATTTCTGTAGTTAGCTAATAGCGTAGATCCAACGCCTGGATGATCCAAATGAACGAGACGAGAATGGCAACCCGGTCAAGCGGGAGTTCAAGGTCTCGTTCCATCCAACGAGTCCGCTTAAGCTCAAGCCCGAGGCAGAGGCGCGGCTGCGGAAAGAGCAGGAAGAACAGGCAGCCGCACAAGCCGCACAAGCCGCACAGAGCGAACCAGAAAAGAAAGAGTAGCTTTCACACCCTTGTAAATAGTATTTATGAACCACAGTGTAATTTTGAGTGTCCTACGAGCGGTTCCTCCGCGTAGCGGAGCCCCAGGGGGTCTGGGGGACTGGTCCCCCAGGTAATTGCTTTGGGGGTGTCTTCGAGGGCCAGCCCTCGAGCTCCCGTAGCGGGGGCTCTGCCCCCAGACCCCCGTCACTTATACACGCAGTTCCTCCGCGTAGCGGAGCCCCAGGGGGTCTGGGGGACTGGTCCCCCAGGTAATTGAGGCAGCATGTATTCGAGGGCCAGCCCTCGAGCTCCCGTAGTTGGGGGTTCCACCCCCAAACCCCCATTATGCGCCAGGAGAAACTATTAATACATTAATACATAAAAAGGGTTGCTAGTTTTGATTGGGGAGTCTGGTATTCTACGGGGCCGGTAGGGGAGATAGGTATGCTGGAAGATTTGGATTGCTCGTGAGCAACGAATTAACCCATTAGCATCTGGATCAGGAACAGGCATGCAAAAATCAAGCACCACTTGGGCGAGTATTGCTGTGCTGAGTTTGGTGCCTTGGTAGCTCTTACCAAGACGTTCGTCCCATCGCACCATGCATCTTGGTCGCTGCTGATAACAGCAGTAAAAGTTCCGTTGCAGTTGAAGAGTACCATTGTAAATGATAGTGAAAAAGGGGGGGATGTGATATTTTATACCTATGGCACACTTTCTTTTGGCATTCTAATGCCGTAGGCTAAGAAGCGTCATTACGATTCAATGCACCCAAATGGCCCAGTGGGTAACAATTGGCCCGTATTGAACGATGCCAAGCAAACTCAGTAAAGGCGACAGGTACATGAGAAGATTTTTCGTCACTACAGATGATAGGCAGGTCGTACGTCGGCACGCGTCGCCGGTCAAGCCCGGAATCGAACCGAGCTTGACACCTGCATGAAGGTATTGATAACCCGTGTATTAACCAAATTTCTGAGATACAACTGTTTGTGACATTCAATAGATTATTAGATTCGATATTACCGGCATTTTAGAATTGGTATTCTGGCTATTGATACCTGACCCCACGGCACCACATGTAGTACACGTATAAATACTGCATAGTACCGGTAGTTAACTATCGCATATGCACTTTTGCATTTCAAAGGTAGATAGAGTACTGTGGTGCATTTAAAAAGGGTATCCGTAAACCAAATAATTAAATATTACTAGCAAAAACCATATACACTTTTTACTCCTTGGACTCGTCTTCCTTGGACTCCTCCTTCTTTGGCTCCTCAGCGGCCTCGCCCTCCTGGGATTCGAGGTACTTCTTGTAGGCAGCCAAAGCCTCCTCGACACGGCTCTTCAAGGCAGCCTCGTCGTCAACAAGAGCCAAAAGCTCCGCGTTGTCCATGTCCAAAAGCATGCCAGTGATCTTACCGGCAAACTCTGGGTCCTGGACGCCCTCCTGGGCAATGATCTTTGGGTAGAGAGCCTCGCCAATGATCTGCTTCTGGGCCTCCTCTGGGGCGGAGGCGACAATGGCAGCGAGGGACTCCTCCTTTGGAGCGCCACCCTGTCGGCCGCCTCGGAAGCCACCTCGGCCACCTCGGCCAGCTGGGCCGCCTCGTGGGGGCTGTGGTGGGTAAGCGCCATTGTAGCCCATTGGTGGGTAGCCTGGGACCATTGGCTGGCCGTTAGGGCCCGGTCGTGGGCCTGGCCACTGGCCCTGTGGGGGCATGTTTCGTGGTGGCATCATCTGCGGGTTTGGTGGCATTGGCATGCCCCGTGGTGGAGGCATGAACCCTGGCTGGCCGCCTGGACCGTAGAACATTGGGTTTGGCATGTACTGGCCTGGGAGACCGCCGGCGGCAGCAGCCTGCTGCTGCATTCGCAGCTGGTTCTTGGCCTGGATCTGCTGCTGCAACTGGGACCGTCGCACGTCCTTTCGCTGCGCCAACGCCACGTAGAGTGGCTTACCCGCGATCATTCGCTGGTTCATGTCAGTGACAGCCTTGGTGGCCTCCTCAGGAGCAGAGAAGCACACAAAGCCAAAGCCCTTGGACTTGCCCGCATCGTCGGTCATCACCTTGGCAGAGGTGATCGTGCCGTATGGAGAAAACTCCTCCCGGAGCTTCTCGTCATCAATGGACGCATCCAAGTTCTTAATGTACAGGTTAACGCCCTGGTACTTTTGCATCTTCTCAAGTCGCGCCGCCTCGTACTGCTTCTTGAGCTCCTCCTCTCGCTCGTACTTCTTCTGGGCCCGGCCCACGTAGAGCTTCTTGCCGCCCTCAACCTCAGTGTCGTTCATCTCCTCAACCGCCTTGGCCGCAGCCTCGTGGGTCTCGTAGTTGACAAAGCCAAACCCTCGTGGCTTGCCCTCGGCATCAACCGCCAAAGAAGCAGAGGTGATGGGGCCAAACTTCTTAAACATCTCCTCAAACTTCTCCTGCGTAACGTCAGAGTCCAGGTTCTTGACGTACACGTTGGTAAAGTTGGCCTTCATCTGCTCAAACTTGGACTGTCGGTCCTCCTTGGACACATGTCGGCCGACAAACACCTTCTTGTCGTTCAACAACATGCCGTCCACGTGCTTAATCGCAGCCTCCGCCGACTCGACAGACTCGTAGTGCACGAAACCGTACCCCTTGGAGTTGCCAAAGTCGTCAGTAGCAATCTTGCACGACAAAATCTGGCCAAACGCCGAGAAAGTGTCGTGAAGAGCCTTGTTATCAATGGCCGGGTCCAAGTTCTTGATGAAAATGTTACCCGCACCGGTCCGTCGCAGAGACGGGTCTCGCTGAGACCACATGATTCGGCACGACCGGCCCTTGATGGGAATGTAGTTGAGCTCCTCCAGAGCCTTCTCACCATCGTTGGCATTGTGGTAGTTAATGTAGGCGTAGCCCAGAGATCGCCGCGTAACAGCGTCTCGGCACACTCGGATAGAGGCAACCGGACCCACCTGGTTGAACACCTCAAAGAGCATGGCCTCCGTCACAGACGGGTCAAGCTCACCAACGTAGAGGGACGCGTTGGTGGCCGGAGCGGTAGAGGCCGGGGCCTCCGCCTTGTCCTCCTTGTTCTCCTTGGCCTCCTCGGCCTTGGGCTCCTCAGCCTTGGTCGCCTCGGGAGCCTTGGTCTCCTCGAGCTTCATATCCTTCATGGCCTTCTCGGCAGCGGCAACAGATGCGTCAGTGGACATTTTTACGTGATTTTAGATGTTGGGGGCGAAAAAATAAAAAATAATACAAAAAGAATTGAAGATTTTTTATCTTTTTAATTTTTTTGATTTTTTATCTTTTTTTATGTGGATTTAAAGGCCTTTTCCAGTCGAAAACGTGGGTGTAGAAAGAGAGAGGAAACGAACGGGAAGTTTTTTTTTTTTTCACTTTTTCACCCCCGCGCGTATTTCATGGACCGCCGCCGCCGTATATCACAGGCCGGTTTATCGCCGCGCCTTTTGCCCGTTTGGGCCTTCAGCCGCACGTCTTTATCTCTCGTGCGGCTCGTGGGGCTCTAGGGGCGGAGCCCCTGCCTACAGGGGGTCTGGGGGACTGGTCCCCCAGGTAATTGGTCGTGTAGTGTCTTCGAGGGCCAGCCCTCGAGCTCCCGTAGCTGGGGGTTGCACCCCCAGACCCCCCTCTACGGGGTTCTAGGGGCGGAGCCCCTGCCTACAGGGGGTCTGGGGGACTGGTCCCCCAGCGCAATTGGTCGCGTAGTGTCTTCGAGGGCCAGCCCTCGAGCTCCCGTAGCTGGGGGCTCTGCCCCCAGACCCCCCTCGAAACCACTCGAACATTGCGGAACTCGCATGTCATAAACCGTAAAACTTGCGATCCCTTAATCTCCCTAAAGCTTATACGTGACAGTGTGGTGCCTCATTAGAAGCACGTGGATGAGTGACGGGTTAAATCTTTGATTAGAGTCCATTGTCTAGGAGGACTAGATCTAAGTATATTGATAACAAACTTCAATGGCAGACGGGGTCGATTTCCTCAGCAATGTCGCTAATAGCCCGAGGGAAATCTATCCATGAAGGTCCAACTGCGCATTATGGGACCTGAGCTAACCTCTCACAAAGAGATTTTACCGCCTGGTGAAGGATTTGCAGATTCGTTTCAAGGAGCCTACTTGAGGCCCTCTTAGTGTTTTATGCCCAAAATAGATGTATAATCTCAAAGTGTTACAGTAGCTGGTCAATGACCTGATTATATTTGATCCAAAGAACACAGCTGAGTGGCTTTTCAGGTTGGGCTCAATTCAATTTCTAATTTCCTCAAGGTGGGTTCGGGCAACCTCTGGTCTACTCATCGGAGTCTCCTATACCTCAAAGGTTTCGCAAATGAATTGAGGTACAAGTCATAAACTGCATCCTACGTTGTAATTCAACTCAATTGAAAAAGGCCAAATATACCGCACACTACTGGTACAATTGCACTAAATTAAAAGCCGGCCATTCTCTGAACCCCAAAATCACTCAGAAGTCAAACATCCTCCTACGAAAGGGACAGCCCCAACTACGAGTTGAAAATCGAATGCCATTGACAAACGACAAATTTGCATAGGGTGAAAAACCATTCGGAAAAAAAACACCCTCGGAATATAGTTCATTCGGAACAGAAGATCGACAGACAGGAAACTCTCAACACCAGAAGTATGGAAAATACTAAACGCCAAATCCCTTCGATTGTATTGCCGCATTTGTTTTATGTACGCAAGTGAAAGGTGCGAATAGTTGCCGCCACGGAGGGCGGCAAGGAAAAAAAAAGGATACCAGGGGGAATCTCTGGCCCTTTTATATTTTTCCCCCCTCTGCATTCCTGGCCGGTCCCATGCATCACAGCACCAAAAGACTCCACACGCAACTCTAACCTAAATCATGAAAAGGCCACAAATCTCCGACGCCTTGATAAATCCACGCGGTTTTCATACCTGCTTCCAGACCCATCTCATCGATATCGACCGCCCTCCAAGTACCGCGTTGATACAGCGCCGGTGTCGTGCTGTGCGGCTGAGACATATCAGTGAGACAGAGCGAGCGCAGCGCGCGCGCACGAGTCACTGGCGTCACTCCGAATCGTGCCGGCCCCCCGGGTGGTGTGCACACGAATTTTTCGTTCCTTCTCTCCTTCTCCTCACTTTATTACTAGTAACCCCCTGGTAGGGTTAGTTAACTATGGGGTTACGGTATTGAAGACGACATTATCATATCCGGGGTGGAAAACCCCAGATATGTGACATTTCTATTCCGACGGCGTGTCACTGGAGACGCGTCTCTACTGGTGGCCTCCTGAGCCCCTGCTGGGCCTCTGGCCCGTCTGGGTGCGGTATCGTAGTGGACAAAATATGCCCGTATTACCCCTGAGTAGTGAAACTTTTTGAGCATTATGGAGATGAGATTTTGGACATAATTGGAGGTTTGGGGGTATCTGGGGAGGGCTCATTAAGGGTGACGTGTTCGCCGCCAGGCGCTATACCCGTGGTTGTAATCGTAGACTATATTGTTGCTCGTATCGTCATGCTGTCAGATCGAGCCCGTATGTACAGGCCATGTAGCGAAGTAGACCAAGACGAAAGTGCTATTGCCAACTAGAAGTGTGTCCCAGTGTAGAAAGGCTAAATTTTTCCCATCTTTTTTCCCTCCTTTTCAACCCTCTTGGACCAGTCATCCGACTTGACGACAACCTACCCCCCACTACCGTCCGGCGACTCTGCGGCAGTAGTTGAAAGAGCCCGCCCAGGAGAAGAGACCACCAAGGCTTTTAGGAAAATTTGTCCTCCTTTGGGCCGATATTTGTGTGCTGAGAGGGAGGTGATTTGAATCCGCCTGATTCCACCACGACCAACGCGTTTTTTCCACCACTACAAGGAGATATTAAACAGACCAGTATTGGATCCCTGTTCTTCAGGCTCGCGAGTTTCTGTGAGTGTGAAATTTTTTTTGAATCTATCCTTGGTGAAGGGCGTTTTGTTAAAAAGACTGGTAAGTGAGCGAACCCCTAACATTAATGTAAAAAACTGACCCATGAAAAGAGTAAAATATGATGGAGTCTTTGGCCCATGGCCCTGTGGATATCTCCGCCGAGGAGATTGAGCGCAACCCCGAGTTGTACGGGATTCGGAGAAGCAGAAGAGCCCACACGGTACCCCAGCGGTTCGACAGCCTTCCCGATACTAGCGAAAGTGAGGACAGTGACGTGCCCAAGAAGCGCCGAGGCCGAGGGCGGAAGAGGAAGGATACCAGCTACGAGTACGAGGACGTTGATCTCGAGGAGGACGAGGAAGACGAGTCCGACGATGAGTTTTACACGTCCAAGAGATCAAAGCCCACCAAGCGGAAACGGCGGCTCCAGCGACGGAACCGAGAGGAGGACTTTCCTGAATTGGCACCGCAGATCCGGTTCTCCACGCGTAACAATAAGACGGTCAATTATAACATTGACGACGACTTTGACGACGAACTGGAGGAGGCCATGACCTACGGGGAGGGCGAGGAAGGCTACGACTTCCAAGAACCAGCAGAGGTTGAGCACGTGGACGCCGTGGATGCCGTACTCGACCACGAACCCATTGAGGGTGCCGAGGACCCCAAGGACCCCAAAACGGGGCTCCAGTACTACATCAAGTGGCAGGGGTACTCCCACTTGCACAATACGTGGGAGACCTACAGCGACTTGCGGCATTTCAAGGGCACTAAGCGACTCGATAATTATATCCGTAATGTCGTCGAGGTGGAGGCGGAGATTGAAAAGTCCTACCCCGACGACATTGAGTCCATGGTGCTGGAGCGGGAACGCCGCCGAGACGAGTACCAGGAGTTCAAGACGGTGGAGCGCATTGTGACCTCGGACCGAATCGCCGATGAGTTTGGGGTCACCCAGCTTAAGTACCTGGTAAAGTGGCGCCGGCTCTACTACGACAGCTGTACGTGGGAGGACGCCGAGGAGATCGCCAAGCTGGCACCCCAGCAGGTGGATGTCTTCCAGTCGCGTATCTCGTCCAAGATCTCTCCGTCCTTGAGCGTTTCCTACGGCAACAACCGTCCGCGGTTTGAGAAGCTCGTGGAACAGCCGGCGTTCGTCAAGGGTGGCGTGCTGCGAGACTTTCAGCTTACCGGTGTAAACTGGATGGCGTTCCTGTGGTCCCGTAACGAAAACGGTATCCTTGCCGACGAGATGGGTCTCGGTAAGACTGTCCAGACGGTAGCATTCTTGTCGTGGCTCATTTATGCCCGCAAACAGCATGGCCCATTCCTCGTGGTCGTCCCGCTCTCCACCGTGCCGGCGTGGCAAGAGACGCTCGACCTGTGGGCCCCAGACGTGAACTACATTGCATACCTCGGTAACGCCAAGGCCCGGGAAACGATCCGGGACTATGAGTTTTACATCAATCCTACCTCGCGAAAGCCCAAGTTTAACGTGCTGCTGACCACCTACGAGTACATTCTCAAAGACAGGACTGAACTGGGCCAGCTCAAGTGGCAGTTTTTGGCGGTCGACGAGGCTCACCGGCTTAAGAATGCCGATTCTAGTCTGTACACTGCATTGCGGGAGTTCCGGGTCGCTAATCGACTGCTCATTACCGGTACTCCTCTCCAGAACAACATTAAAGAGCTGGCTGCGCTGGTGGACTTCCTCATGCCGGGCCAGCTCTCCATTGACCAGGAGATTGACTTTGAGTCCCCCGACGCAGATCAGGAGGAGTACATTCGAGACCTGCACAAGCGGCTCCAGCCATTCATCCTGCGGCGACTCAAGAAGGACGTGGAAAAGTCTCTTCCGTCCAAGACGGAGCGTATTCTGCGGGTAGAGCTCTCGGAGATGCAGACCGACTATTACAAGAACATCATCTCGCGAAACTACTCTGCGCTCAATGCCGGGGCTACCGGTTCGAGCCAGATGAGTCTGCTGAATATCATGGTCGAGCTTAAAAAAGCCAGTAACCACCCCTACCTGTTCCCTAATGCTGAGAACCAATATCTTGCAACCATCCACCACGAACGGTCGCGGGAGAATCTGCTGCGAGGTATGATCATGAACAGTGGTAAGATGGTACTTCTTGATAAGCTTCTGGGGAGACTCAAAAAGGACGGCCACCGAGTACTCATTTTCAGCCAGATGGTGAGAATGCTCGATATCCTAGGCGACTACCTTTCCATCAAGGGTTACTCCTTCCAGCGACTCGATGGTACTGTACCGGCTGCCACCCGTCGGGTTGCCATTGATCACTACAACGCTGAAGGCTCCCCGGACTTTGTATTCCTACTGTCCACTCGAGCCGGTGGTCTCGGTATCAACCTTATGACTGCCGATACAGTCATCATCTTTGACAGTGACTGGAATCCCCAGGCAGATCTCCAGGCCATGGCACGTGCACACCGAATTGGTCAGAAGAACCACGTCATGGTTTACCGATTCGTCTCCAAGGACACTGTCGAAGAGGAGGTTCTCGAGCGGGCCCGACGTAAGATGATTCTTGAGTACGCCATCATCTCGCTGGGTATCACTGACAAGTCCGCCAACACCAAGGCGGAGCCGTCCGCCACTGAACTGAGCCAGATCCTCAAGTTTGGTGCCGGGAACATGTTCAAGGCTACTGATAACCAAAAGAAGCTCGAGAATATGAACCTGGACGACGTGTTGAGTCACGCCGAGGACCATGTTACTACTCCAGATCTTGGAGAATCGCATTTGGGTGGCGAGGAGTTCCTTAAGCAATTTGAAGTTACCGACTACAAGGCTGATGTTACGTGGGACGACATTATCCCCGAGGACGAGCTATCAAAAATTAAGGCAGAGGAAGAGAGGAGGAAGCACGAAGAGTTCCTGCAAGAGCAGATCGCTATGGCTTCGCGACGCAAGGTTACTCAGAGATACGGCTATGATGATGACGACGAGGATGAGGAAGAAGATGGGCACAAGAAGAAGAAGGGCAAGCGAAAGGGCGCCACTGAGCTCAGCGGTGCCTTTGAAACGGATAATCTCGGTGAACGAGAGGTCCGTGGCCTCTACAAGGCGATTCTGCGGTACGGTGACGTTTCTAAGATTTGGGACAAGCTGTTTGGTGACGGTACACTGAGTAACCGAAAGCCTGAGCTCATTAAGCGCGCCTATAGTGACATTGTGCGCATTGCAAACGAAACGCACAACAATGAAACGGAGAGGAGGGCTGCTCAGAAGGCCAAAGATATCGAAGAGGAACGGATTCGCCAAGCGGCCATTGCTGCTGGTAAGGAAGTACCCAAACCAGCACTCAAGAAGCGGGAAAAGAAGGCCATTCTGTTTGACTATGGTGGGGTTAAGAGTCTCAATGCCGAGCTCATTCTGCAACGACCAGAGGATATGCGTGTGATCAACGAGAACGTGCCATCGACTGGCCTGACTCAGTACCAGCTCGATAGGACAGTAAAGCCAGTCAACGGGTGGTCTTGCGAATGGGGACCTGAGCAGGACTCAAAGTTGCTGGCTGGTGTACGAAAATACGGCTATGGCGCGTGGCAACAGATTCGGGACGACCCAATGCTCGGTATGCAGAACAAGATGTTCCTCGAGGAGCACCGAGTGGAGAAAAAGCAGGCCCGAAATGCCCAGGAAGGTAAAGTTGCCCCGAAAATGCCTGGATCTGTACACCTGGGTCGACGAATTGATTACCTCATTAGTGTTCTCAAGGAGGAGGGTGGTGATACGCCAAAGGAGCCTTTGAGAAAGCGACAGCGAACCTCTACCCACACCCCAGAGATGCGATCCGCGTCCCCTACTAATCATATCCATCATAAGGTGCCCAATGGCAAGGCTGGTCACAAGGGCCGAGTGGAGAGCAGGAATGGTACTCCAGAGGACAAGAAGATGCATAAGAAAAAAGCCGCCAAGCCATTGGTTCCAAAGGCAGAAGACGAGTACTACAGTGAGTATGAGTCGATGGACGAGCAGGAGTGTAAGGATATCATGCGCCCAGTGAAGAACAGTCTGCGGCGGCTTAAGAGGGGCCGTGATGGGGTTTCCAAGCACGAGTTTGCACTCATTCTCAAGAAGGAGTTACTTTCTGTTGGCGACTTTATCAGCACCCGTGTCCAAAAACACAATGGGGATCGCTCCAAGCTTGAAAAGCATCTGTGGGCCTTCTCGAGTTTCTTCTGGCCAGTTCCCGTCAAGAGCGCCAACATTAGAGCAATGTACAAGAAGAAGAAACAGGAGATCAACGACTCAAAATAGATTTGATATTTATACAAAGCATTTAATGGATAATTCATTCACTCCCGCTATTCTAAGTTTTATGAATCGCTTGGGCTCCTTACATTGTTATTAGCTTGGGTTTTTGGGTATGTCTTTTGAGGAAATGGCTTCCCACGAGTCGCTTGAAGAGCTACTAGACTGCTGGGGGTCTTGGTTCGTGTCTCCAATGTTAAGAGACTCTATCAGGGTGCGTACAGAATCAAAATCCTCTTGCTGGATCAATTGGTCTGGGCTGAGTTGCGGTCCACTGGTGACGACTGGTTGGTTGGGGAACGTTCTCAAGTGGAATAAGCGAATGTCTTCGAGGAACTCAGCAAACTTGTCTCTCGAGCTCTGGTCAGATAATATGTTGGGGTTGGCCTCCACAAACGAGTCAATTCCCTGGTTGGCAATGTATACCAAGTGTTGGTACAGTTGTGACACTACACGCACTCGTGTGTACCCCGGTTCTCCTGGCAATAAAGGTTCCTCCAGGATTCTCAACATGGCTCTAAGCAAGGCATTACTAAACTCCATAGCTACAATGATGTTAGAAAGCGGAAATGGACAATGTTGTCGAGATCTAGAGTTTATTCTATAAGCTCTGAACCCTGGAAACCGCAATGAGCACGACTAAGATATAGGCATTACAAATTTATAGGCTAGCATTCATTATTTTACCGTAGTATTGAAGACATAAACTCTGTATCTGAAAAATACCAAGCGTTGAGATCGCGCTCATTTGTAACAAGAGAAGCGTCAAAACAGCTATCGGCTGACAAAATCCCCTTTATAAACAAGCATTGTCTATTGAGCCTAGGAGGCTCAATCTTTTTGACCAATTCTAGTATTATGTACTCATGTCCCGGCAAGACGGGGCCTCTGGAGACGTAGAGAATGACCGATAGATAACCATCGGAGGACACCTTATATACTCGTGGGATAAGGTTCAAGCTAGCGCAATGGCTTTAGGCGATAACAAACTACCATTCCGAACCAATAATAGCTTTCACCAGCTCATTTGTTGCAAGTAATTCCTGTCTTGACAAGTATTATGGGGCAATATTGAGACGTTACGGGTCCTCAATATGTGGTTTAATGGCCGATATGAGTAATGAGATTGTTTTAACCGAAACATTAAAATGGCTGAAGTGAGATACGGGCAGATACCGAAGTAAAAGAATATATAAACAAGGTCATTACATGTCGTTAAGTTGGCTCACTTTGAATCCTTGTCAAAGGCCATGATTTCTAAAATATCTTCGTCGTCCGAGCCGTTCAACTCTTCCGAAGCCGCAGAATCGGGTTGTAAAGAAGTGTCCACCGGTTGGTTTCTCATTTCCAGTATCCAGTCCCGCAGCTTACCCCGCTTGTTGCCAAGACGGCTTTCTTTCCACAGTCGTTTGAGGTCCTCTTTGGCCTTGGGACTGCGGAAGTCAATCATGAGCTGCGCAAACATCTCAGGGGACCGCAAAAACCGCTGTAGATAATGCACAATGTAGACGCCGCAGTCGCAGTAGTTGGGTTGTTGCGGGGAGTACGGATTAAACCCAAAGATCATATCGCGGGTGATCTCAATGCCCTTCTTCTCCCGTGCCTCGTTGACAATGTAATCCTTGAGGACGCGTTGAGGGCTGCTGCTGCCGGTGTGGGCCCTCAGAGAATCAAGGACGAAAATGCAGGGTGCTTTACGCGGGTCCAGTGTGGCTCTAGGGCTCGCATTGTTCGCAATAGAGGACTCCTTGCCGCTGCGGGTAACCCGGACTTCATTGGATGGCGGTGATTTGATGAGTGAAATGTCGTCTACGGCCGCAATGGCCTCGGTCATCTCAATGTCGCTATCCGCGGCATTCGAATCCTGGGTACTCTTGGAGTCCTTTTGCTCTAACAGACTGGGGAGGTTGTATATGACTGCAAGGTACCAGTGGAGTTTGGCGTGGATGGGCACGATGACGTATTTGGTCTTGAAGATGTCAATCTTTGATGTCCAGTTCTTGACGCCATCATACCCGCTCGTCCTCAGCCGCTCGTAAAAGTATGTGTTGAACAGATGGACCTGTCCATCAAGGCTGGAATGGTTCTGGACCACGAGCTTAAAGAAAAAGTTGATCATCGTGTCGTTGAGGAATTCTCCTTCGTCTAAACGGTTGAAATCATCAAGTGTGACCTCCACCGACTTGCCATCGGCAAACTTGTGCTGCATTGTCGTGGGGAACACTTTGCGATTGCGTTCCCGCATACGGGCCAGGTGTTCTGGGTCCTCTTCAAACGCCTGTTCTATCGGCTTTGAAATTTGGCGAGTGGAGCGTCGCAGTTCAGGGGAGGACTTGCCTGCAAAGAGGCCATTCTCCGTGGTTGAAGCGGCTATAGGAGTTCCGTCTGGACCATCGTCGTGGTCCTGATGGCCTGTTGAGTTAGCATTGAGCGAGTTTTGGATGGTCGCGTTGACCTCCTTATCGCTGAGTTTCTTGGTGATGCGGTCTCCGAGTTGGGTTGACGGCCCTGGACCTTTGGGCTCTAGATCTTTGCGCAGTTTCCGGTTGGCTTCTTCATTGCTGAGCTTGTCGTCATTCGGCCGCAGCAAGTGCTTGCGGTCGTAGTACTTGTCATTTTTCTCCACTGAAGAATACAGGGACGGCAGCCGGTCCGCTTTCCTGTTGAACATAACGTTGGCGAATGCCGCGTCGTTATCACGGCGAGACTCCACCGTAACGTCGTTCTTCACCAGCCGCCGTCCCTTCGTTGCTACATCCTCACCTTGTGGTGACTCGAGGACAAGCGTGTTATTCTGTACCGCGAGTTTGGGCTGCAAGTGACCCTGACGCTTAACCCGTATCATTATACGGTTCCGCAGCTTCTTCATCTCCGCTTCTCCAAGGCGCTCAATGGTAATGTTCACTCCCGGATCGCTCTTTATCGCATTGAACCACTGCTGGAGCTCTTTAATCTTCTCCAGCCTCAACAGCATGGACTGCGCAAAGTACTTTTCGCCGTGGCTCTCAATCTTACGGTCCGTTTTAAACTGCACCACTAGCTCCTCCGTCTCAAAACACACCGCCAGCGCCATTATTTCCTCCTGGTGCACCTCTACGTAGCCCCCATCCAGCGGAATCCGCAGCGAAAACTTGTCGCTACTGCTCTCCTCGTCCCATCTCAAATGAAGGTCTACTTTTCTGGCCGTCAATTCTCCATGCTGTAGCCACGCCACATTGAACCGCGTCTTGCGCAGCGCCTGGCTCACCGACACTTCAGCGACCTCGCGGACCGCTTGCGGGGGCTCTCGGTGAATTGGGCGCACTTTTTTGGGCGGCACTCCGCGCCGCACCGGAGCCGCAGCCGCCTCACCGTCGCGCCGCACCGTGGCTTTGACGTCCCGGTCGTGCTTGCGCCGCTTGAAAAGCGAGATTTGGTCCTGGAGCTCCGCGCCCATCCCTGAGGGGGGCTTTTGCGGCGCTGGAGCCACCCCGCTGCGCAGCGTATTGGTCGGCGTGAACCCCATGGGCCCGCCAAACCGCCGCTTGGCCCCTCCGCGGCCTCCAAACGTGTGCGCTGGACGACCCGGGCGCACCTCCGCCGCGCTGTCCGTCCAGCTCGGCGCAGCGCTCGGTGCACGCTTGATCGAGTTCATCCGCGAAGCGTGCTTGATCTGCCGCCCCGAGGTTATACGCGGGCGCTCACTCGGCGCCCCCGTCCCGGGGGAGGATCCGTTCCTATCCGCCATGCTCTCTTGGATTCCTGCTATGCTCCATGAAACCACCAGTCGTTCCCGGAGTAGTGGCGTCGATGGCTCGTAGTGGTTGGTGGTGAGTTTCCCAACCGGGGCCGGTTTTTGTCCACCCCGACGACGAGCCCAGACGCTCAGGCGGTTTAGTTGACCATAGGGGCGATTGTACAGACGGGCATTACAATCATGAGCTCCACGGGTTACTCACAGTAAATCCCGCAGGTTGTAATTCCCACGGGTTGTAAATCCCACAGGTTTAAAGACTGTGACAGTAAAGATTCCCAGAGGTTAAGATTCTCAAAGGTTAAAAAGATTGATCAAATAAATTCATAGGGATTCCATAATGATAACCGAGCACTATCAATTCGTAAACAATTCATCGTAGCTTTGTAATTGGCCTGGTAATTAATAGCCGCCTCGTGATACCAATGGGTGTCTTAACATCTACAGTAGTTACTATCATATACCGGTATAAAAAACCATGGAAGGTAATAATGTCGCCAGTAATGCTAATCACAATTACTCTCTGTTCTCTACGAGTGCATTGGAAATACGGGTACGTCATTGGTAGACTACAGAGGACGAATGACTTGTGGTCATGCCAGGGCTTTGTTACGGAGCCGTAAATGTAACCAATACTTCCTAATCTTTTACCTGCAAAATAGTGATTGGACCTATCACACTTGGAATACGATAAAGGCGATATGCTGCATTAACGCAGTAAATAAGATGGCCCTGATTGAGTATGGCGTTGGAGTAAAGAGTATTGGTAGAAGGAGAACAATTAGAAAAGGTTGAAGGTACAGTAAATCTGGATCACGGTAACTATTCTATGCACTCGAATTTGCACGTTGAGTTATTTCGCACAGTACAACCGTTTATCTATATTCGGATACATCTGTTTACTTGAGTGAAGTGACCGTTAACCTGCTGACGCAAAACTGCCAATCTCTTTTTCCATTATCAGTCTGATATCAGCAGTTTATCTCTCGTTTTTGATAAAAGGTAGGACTATGATAACTTTGAGCGCACCATTTTGAGTTAAAAGCGTTCAGGTACTTTTTGAGATCTTTGGTATCGCTTGGGCACTGAGGAATGAAATTTGTTCCTCGATGGTAGCCATGGTATCGTCCACGGCTTCCTGAGGATTAAGGAAGCTATTGAGATCCATCCTTCAAATGACGTTCTTTACGCTGGTTAATTCTTTACCAATATCTGCCACGACCGTTGAGTTAATGATCGTTCTAAAGTTCCATCGTTCCTTGAAAGCAATTTTCAATAGTAGTTGACGTTACGTTAGCTGAATGCCGGCAGTGGTTCCTGTTCAACATTTACCACCCCGAATTTTTGCGCTTTGTACGATATCCCCCCAGGTTATTGCTTCCCAGCGTCTTCGAGGGCCAGCCCTCGAGCTCCCGTGGTGGGGGCTCCGCCCCCAGACCCCCGTTCAATTGCTACGGGGTTCTAGGGGCGGAGCCCCTGCCAACAGGGGGTCTGGGGGACTGGTCCCCCAGGTGATTACACCATCAAGTGTCTTCGAGGGCCAGTGTGTTTGTAGTCATTGAATACTCCGATCAAATCCTACTGCCGAGGCCCTGAATCTTTCTATTAAGATCCTAGGAAGTGTGGAAATAGCTATAGTTTTGTGCTTAACCGCAGTTAGATTTGTGCACCAGTAGTCTGTACCGCATTTTGGATTCTACCTATTGTTTTTTACCGCATTTGGAATTCTACCTGTAGTCTGCATTTTGGATTCTGTGTATTCTTGTATCGCGTGCTTTGTCGAATATAAATCCCGTTGCCCTTCATATTGGACCATTTTATAAGCGCAGAATCTTGTACAGAACTCTCATTAAAGGAACCAATTCACACACCTTCTCTAATTGAATCAAGTTACCATGGAATCTAATATTTCAACGAGATCATTCTCTTAATACCTCTTATGCTCTTTTAGAGGTTGATGGTGATCTCACCCGGAAATGATTTCAACCAAATCTTTGCGCTTACAAGTTACAGCTGACTGTATTAGAAAGACTATGCAAGTAGAACCCCGCTGTAGATATGACAACAATCCATGGTACCAGGGAATAATATCTAACATACTAGACCGATAAAGAACCCATAAATAAGTAATTGAGCTATTACAAAGACTCGTAACAAGCCCTAGAACCCCATTGTAACAATAACCAACCCCCACAAGCTAAAGAGATAACAGGCAACCTCATTGAACAATTCGGAGCAACTCCGGAACCAATTGGTGGGTGGTTTAGGGGTCTGGGGCCGGCCCCAGTAACTACGCTCATCTCTATCCAGCCCCCAGTAACTACACTCGTCTCTAGCCAACCACCCGTCCCCGTAGCCCCTCCATGAAGCCATTCCGCCGTGCGAATGCCGGGGAAGGCTGGGGAAGGTGCGGCGGGCGGTCGGGGTTCCGCGCCGACATTTAATCCTCGGGAGAAAAGTTTGATTCACGACGACGACTGGCGACAAGGATGCTGAGGGTAGCGGGCAAGCGATACATGCGGCGAGGGTTCCAAAGCGCGGCGATGCTGCGAAGCGACGGGGACCCCCAGAAGACGCCGATGCAGGTCTTTATGGACACGTTCAAGACGGAGTGGCGCAAGAGCAAGGAGCTCCAGGACGACATCAAGGCGCTCCAGGACGAGACGGGCCGCATGTCGGAGAGTGCGGCGTTCCAGCGGGCCAAGGAGGCGATGAACAAGGCGCGGGAAGGCTCCTCGGCGGCGTCGACGGTCGCGGGCCGCGGGATTCGAACCGCGGGCTCTGCGGTCGGCAAGGCGGTGGGCACTGCGTGGGACTCTACTGCGATGAAGCACACGCGGGAGGGGCTCTCCAAGACGGTGGACAACCTGGACAAGGCGACCGAGCCGATCCGCAAGACGGAGCTGTACAAGGACATTAAGGACGTTATTGACGACGGGAGCAGTATGCGGTACGGCGGGTTTGAGGAGAAGGAGGCGCGGCTCAAGCGGCGCGAGCTCGAGCTCAAGCGCCGCATTGAGGAGGCCAAGCGGGCCGGGCTCAGCTACGAGCGGGTCAAGGCCAATCCCGAGGCGGGCGGGTCTGTAGAGGCCCATGCGACGGCCAAGCCGGACAAGCCGCAGACGGACTTTGCCAAATCGGCGCTGGGGAAGAAGTGGGCGGACGCCAAGCTCGCCTACGAGGAGTCGGAGAACGGGCTCATTTCGTCGGTGCGGTCCGTGACGGACAAGATTGGGTCCTTCTTCGAGGAGACGGAGAGCGCGCGGGTGGTGCGCATGTTCAAGGAGATGGACCCGACCTTTAGGCAGGAGGACTTTTTGAGCGAGGTCCGGGGGTACATTCTGCCCGAGGTGCTGGACGCGTACGTCAAGGGTAACGAGGAGGTGCTCAAGATGTGGCTCTCCGAGGCGCCCTACAACATTTGGGCCACGTCGGCCAAGGAGTACAAGAAGCAGGGACTCTACTCGGCCGGCCGCGTGCTGGATATCCGAGGCGTGGACATTCTCAACGCCAAGATCCTCTCCCCGTCTGACGTTCCCGTCTACGTGATTGGGTGCCGTGCCCAGGAGATCCACATGTACAAGAACGCAAAGACGGGCGAGATCGCCGCCGGCATGGAGGACCACATCCAGCAGTCCACCTACGCCATGGTGCTGACACGGGTGCCCGAGGAGATGGAGAACGAGGAGACCAATGGCTGGAAGATCCTCGAGCTCGCCCGGGGCCAGACCCGTGAGTGGACCTAAACGTTAATGATTGTATATAGCTCCCACTGGCCTTGTATATAATTGATCTGCCAGTACACCTTGCTTGCATATTCTAACCATACTCTTCTACCCCACTACGGGAGCTCGAACACTTGACCATGTTCAATACCCGGGGGACCAGTCCCCCCGGACCCCCTGGAGCTGGGGGCCAGCCCCCAGGCCCCCGTATCTACGGTCCAACTGGGGTCTGGGGGCGAAGCCCCCGCTACGGGAGCTCGAGGGCTGGCCCTCGAACACTTGGATAGTACAGTATATTAAGTAACTACGGGAGCTCGAACATTTGAACACCATATTCAATACTCTTCAAGTACCCGGGGGGACCAGTCCCCCCGGACCCCCCGGGAGCTGGGGGCCAGCCCCCAGGCCCCCGCTACGGGAACACTTGGATAGTACAGTATATTAAGTAACTAAGTACGGTCGAAGACGCTTCAACGTTAAGTAGCTAAAAAGTCAGTACGGTCGGTACTAATGGAGCACCTACGTTAGAGCTTGCTGGTCTTGTTGCAGGAGCAGTTGGCGCACTGGCAGCTGGAGCAGGCGCAGCCGGTTGGTCC
>JAKTQL010002364.1:0-33475 GCA_030558815.1 Blastobotrys malaysiensis
GCGCCCTAGTGGCGGGTGCGGCGGGCGCCGCCAGCGTGGGGGGTGGTGCGGCGTGCGCCGCATGAGCCGCATGCCCTCCGGGCGCCGGCGCCGCGGCCGACACGTGCTTGGACTCCTTGCGGTCCTTTCGGAATGCAAAGTCAAACCCCCGTGAATGCGTCTCCACCCCAAACTTGCCATTGTTCACCCGCAACACCGTGACCCCGTACTGCGCATCGCACAGGTTGTAGTTCCACATGGAGCGATACGCCGTCAACAGGTACTCGTTGGTCGACCCGGCCCCCGAATCAGTCGAATGGGACGGCATTTTCTCAAACACCTGTAGACACGTCTCCAGCAACGCCTTGTGTGTCGGCTCGTTCTCCACCAATGGCAGGATTTGCGGCTTGACCGTCTCCCACACGTCCATAAACGCCGCCCGCGCCGCCGCGAGCTTGCCCCGGAACGCGTCAAACGTCGGCGCGACCGTGTACTCGTTAAACGACGCCGTGTAGATGAAATGAAGCCCCGAGGAAAAGGTATAATCCGCCCGCAGACTCAACGCCAGCTGCGCCAATAGCGCCTCCCGCGACGGACACGGGTGCGTCACGAAAAACCGCACCTCGGGCAGATCAAACGTCTTGTGCGCCGTCTGCACCAACTGGCCAATCTGCAGCGCCGTCGTCCACATGAGCCCATGCGTGCCCGCAATTGTCGACGCCCCATCCCCATTGTCAAAGAATCGGTGTAGCAACAGATTGCCGCCCAGACCCAACAACCGAATGTCCGGAGACCCCGGCCCCGTCGCGATCTTGAAACTTGTCTTCTCGTCGATAATGTGCAGATTCGGCACCACATAACTGCCGTCCTTGAACTTTTCAATCACCGAAAGGTCCTCACTGGCCCCGTAAATCGTGTACACCGGCACATTCAACCCCCGCTGCTTGCTCAAAAACTGCGGCAGCTCCGACAACTGCTCCGGCGTGACGCTCCGCTTGAGATCAGGCACGTACTGCGGGAGCGCCCCCGGGTCGACCAAGGGTGAAAATGTCGCAATGTGCCGCAGCGTCTTGGCCGGAATCCGCTTCACCGACTCCGCGTCGAAGAACCCAAAGTTCCCCGTGTGTATCACCACGTCCGCCCGGTGCTCCTGGGCCAGCTCGTTGATCAACGACAGCTTGCCCCGCACCTCCGCAATGCATAGGATCCGAATCCCGCCCACGGTCTGTACTGAACTCGTCATTATCCGTTATATTTTCTGCCTCCGCTCTACGCTCGTTTATTAATCTCGCGTCTCAATTCTCTTCCCACGCTGCTCGCGGTGTCGATGGCCAATTGTTGCTGCTCCGTGCCTAAACGCGTTTTTTCACAGTTTTTGTGTCGCCAAAATGCCCTCTCTTTTGGTGAGGCGGGGCGTTGGGAGGTTTGCGCGCGCGCGAAAAACTTAAAACCCCCCCCCCCCCTGGCAGGGTCTGACAGGCCATGGCGCCCGAGGGAAAGATTGGACTGGAGGGTGCTGGGGGCCAGCCCCCAGACCCCCGTGGCTCCGCTGCGCGGAGGGCGTGGAGATTAGCTTGCCAGATTAAGCGGGTTATGGGATGGGGTGGTTATAACCTACGCCGGGGCGGTGGGACAAGGCGGCCCGTAACAATGGGCGGCCCCGGGCAGATTGGGCCATTGTTCGAGGGCCCTTATTGGGCCGAGGCGCATCTAATATATATTAACGGCTACAGCCCATTTTCTCTTGTCTCAGTCGCTTAGATATTGTATCCTCGAGATTAGATTGATATTGCTATTGTTCGAGTGATCGATTGGTTTGCTATTGATATTGGTTATTGACTTGGATCTTGACGGGGTCTATAAAGGTTGGACATTGGATTAGTAATTGGTCATTGAATTGGATCTAGTAATTGTTATTGAATCTGTGGCTATTGAATCGATCGTTATTGGCCATTGATTGGTTTGGAATTGGCTATTGGTATTGGACTATTGGTATTAGACTATTGATCTGCTATTGATCTGCTATTGATCTGAACTATTGATCTGAACTATTGATCTTGGGTTATTGATCTCTAACTATTGATCTCTTGGGTTATTGATCTCTTGGGTTATTGGTCTCTTGGGTTATTGATCTCTTGGGTTATTGATCTCTGAGTTATTGATCTCTTGGGTTATTGATCAAACTATTTCAAACTACCATCTATCGTGAATTGCCTGTAACGGATTCATGCTGAGATCCCAGTCGCCACCCACTCCGCCCCACGGATCGAGCCCCAAACTCGCCCCTCCCGTACAACAATCGGCCCTCAAATCGATCGCTACACCCTCCACCTCCAGCACCACCCTGTCGCACTCCCAGCCCCGGCAGGGGGTCCCTACCAAACCTCCCAACCCACCGCTCCCACCGCTACACGCATCACCACCCCCAGCACTGCACTGCACCACCAAACAAAGCGCTCCGCCCACGACAGCCCCCCAGAGTCGAACCATGTCAGCCCGCGAGGATGGCGGCGTCACGCCCGTGCCCAACGGCCACCACCGCCACCACTCGTACGCGCCGCACTCTACCATGACCACCTCGGCCGCCTCGGCGCCCGATAATACCACCCCGCCGCTGACGCCCATTGAGCCGCTCTCGGTAGGGTCCCCGGGGCTCCCTGCCCCGTCGCGATCTGGCCACCGCCGCACCCTGACCGTGCCCGTGGCGCGGCCCTCGGGCGCCGCTGGCCAGCCGGGGATGCAGCCCGCCGCACAAGCCGCACCGCCTCACTCCCCGGCCGCCGCGACTAATAATACCCACGCCTCGACGGCCGCCCCGGCGAGCCGCAGACGGCGCTCCCTCGGAGACTGGGACTTTGTCAAGACAATTGGCGCCGGGTCCATGGGCCAGGTCAAGCTCGCCAAAAACCGCCGCACCCAGGCGCTGTGCGCCGTCAAAGTGGTGCCCCGGGCCCACGCCGACAAACGCCGCCAGCACAAGTCGAGCGAGAGCGACGAGGCCAAGGATACCCGCACCATTCGCGAGGCTAACCTCGGGCGGCTTATCTACCACCCGTTTATATGCAAGCTCTACGAGGTGCAGCCCATGACAAACCACTTTTACATGTTCTTTGAATACGTGTCGGGCGGGCAAATGCTCGACTATATCATCTCGCACGGGTCCCTCAAGGAAAAACAGGCCCGCAAGTTTGCCCGATCTATCGCCTCGGCGTTGGATTATTTGCATCAAAACTCCATCGTCCACCGAGACCTCAAGATTGAAAACATTTTGATCTCAAAGTCGGGCGACATTAAGATCATTGACTTTGGCCTCTCCAACATGTACTCCCCCAACACGCTGCTCAAGACGTTTTGCGGCTCGCTCTACTTCGCCGCCCCCGAGCTGCTCAAGGCGTACCCGTACGTGGGCCCCGAAGTCGACGTGTGGTCCTTTGGCATTGTGCTCTACGTGCTCGTGTGCGGCAAGGTGCCCTTTGATGACCACTCGATGCCCGCCCTCCACGAGAAAATTAAACAGGGCCGCGTAGAGTACCCCAATTGGCTCTCCTCAGACTGTAAGGACCTCTTGTCCCACATGCTCGTGGTAAACCCCGCCCAGAGAGCGAGCCTCGCCGAGGTGATGGCCCACCCGTGGATGGTCAAAGGGTACGACAAGCCCCCAGATTCGTACGTGCCCCCGCGAACCCCGTTGACCTTGCCCTTGGACCCCGAAGTGACCAAAGAGATGGCCGGGTTTGAGTTTGGCAACCAACAGGACGTGGAACGCGTGCTCACCACCGTCATTGAGTCCCCCGAATACCACGCGGCGTGCGCCAATTGGTACAAGGCCCACACCGCGGAGGAAAAGTCAAAGCCGCTGCTCAAGCGCCGCCTCGTGTTTGGCGAACCCTCCAATACATACCCCAACGGGCCCCACAATAGCCTCGGGGACCCCACCAAGGCGTTCCATCCCCTGTGCTCCATTTATTACCTGGTCAAGGAGCGACATGAACGAGCCGCACTGGCTGCAGATCGCCTTGCAGAAAAGTCGTCTAGTGCTGCAGGGGTCGTCGTCGGCAGCGGGTCAGCCGCGTCGTCCCCCACCACCGCCACTACCACCGCCACCGCCACCGCCACCGCCACCGCCACAATGCCCCAGCCACCCGTGCTGGCCAAGCCGGACCCGGTTATCCAGCACTCGCCGACCCGGGCCCGCGCCAAAACCCAGGGGACCGTCGACTACATGGGCCAGAAACAGCTGGCTGCTCCGGCCATGGTGACCACCGGGACCCAGGCCACGCCGCAGCCATACACGCCGCCGCAGCAGCGGCCGCGGCAGTCGATGCACCAGTCACACGCCAGCGAACCCAACGCCAACATTACCTCGGCTGGTAAGAACTTGACCAACCTGTTTCGGCGGTTCAGCACCAAGAAGCGCGACAGCTCGCTCAATGCCCCATCGTCGCCGCAACAGCCGCGTAAGGACTTTAAGGGCGCGCGCGCCTCGCCGCAACAGCCGCACCACCCGTCGTCGTTACAACCGGCACAACAAGCAACGTCGGTCCAGCGCGCCGCCTCGGTCAAAACCCAGCCCCAGCGCTACCACCCCAGCGCCCGGGCCAAGTCGCTCGGCCACAATGCGCTCAACGGCACCCGCAACTCAATGTACGGGCGTAACGACGGGTTTGAAGACGTGTCCCTCGAAGATAACAACTCGCCGCTCTCAACCACCCAGGAGACGGGCGAGATGCTCAGCATTGAGTTCCCGCGGCAGGTGTTGCTCAAGGGCTTCTTCTCGGTGCAGTCGACCTCGACCAAGCCGCTCGAATTTATCCGCGAGGACATCATCCGCGTGCTGTCGCGCCTCGGCGTGGAGTTTACGGAGATTAAAGGCGGGTTTATATGCGTCCACCGGGCCTCAATTGCGTCCGCCGCCAATGGGTCCACCGACTCGCAGACCTCGCCGCCCATGTCCCCGTCCAATGCCAGCGGCACGGACCAACTCACCCCGCAACCCCGAGGACACTGGCGTAAGCTGTCGTTTGGCAGCGGCATGTTCCGCGGTAAGCGCGGCGAGTCGAGCGGTAACATTCTCGAGAGCGATATTAGCACTGAGAGCATGAGCATGACTAACCCCACCAGCGGCGGCAGCGACATGCTTAATATTACTACGGGGAACAGCACGAACCAAAACGTGCGTACGCCGCTGCGCTTTGAGCTCTACATTGTCAAGTTCCCGCTGCTCGGCCTCCATGGCGTGCAGTTCAAAAAGATGACGGGCAACAGCTGGCAGTACAAAAACTTGGCCACCAAGATTCTCAGCGAACTCAAGCTCTAACATTGCATCTGTACAAACTATTTATACACATAATAATATTTAATGACCCTGGGTCCTTCTTCTAATCGCCGGTACAATCGATATCGCCTGCTGTACGTATATATGGTAGCTTGTGGTAGTACATTAACGTTAATTACGGGTAGTATATTTTAAGCCGCACTGGTTTAGCCGAGCGGTGCGGCGGAGATAAGAGCCGCACGGTAATTCCGAACAATACTAAGCGCAAGCGGTTGACCTGACGGGTAGAGCAAAGTTATGCCAGTCGTAGCAAATCTAAAGTTTTGCGTACCTTACATATTAAACGTCATACGCCCCGAGAGCCGCCTAGTAACCGCCAACTGCATTTCGTGAAACGAACCGGCAACTGTTGCTTTGGCAGACCTGCGGTGGAGATACCACACTTCATCTCGGATTGACCGAGATCTATAGAACTAGTAGTAATGATCTACTGATGCGCGCAACAACTATAGGACACACGCGGCGGGCCAATTTATACGCTCCATGTGGAAACGATTGGCCGTATATCAAAAAGCTGGGGTAGATGACCGCATGTCGCTGAAATGGCAGCATTTGTGATCTGCACAGTACGTGTACAGGGCGGGCAAGACAGGTGCACTAATCCACATGTTCACCTATAGAACACATCTAAGACCCTATTAGACAGTTGCGTACTCACCAGCCGTGTAGTTGAACCCGACGAGAAACGTCGCACTTTACGTAATCCGGGACTGCTATAGTGGGCATCTACATGGTGCAACCAGGCTGTGGAACCCGGCTGTGGAACCACATCTGTCAGTGAGGGCGTCGATATCGTGATCTATGCAGTCGGTAGTTCGGTCCGATATTCGGGTCGGCAACTTGGTAGATATGGTGAATAACGGTTTCGAACGCCAAGTGCTGAATAGGGCGGCTAGAAATCGAATTCATGGCTTACTTCATCGTACAGGCTATAGCAAATTGATTAAGGGGATTCCTGTTCCTATCGGTAAATGAGATTCAATACAACCCAACTA
The DNA here is from genome assembly GCA_030558815.1 of Blastobotrys malaysiensis. Lineage (NCBI taxonomy): Eukaryota > Fungi > Ascomycota > Dipodascomycetes > Dipodascales > Trichomonascaceae > Blastobotrys > Blastobotrys malaysiensis. Next base: position 6,310 of record JAKTQL010002364.1, read on the forward strand.
CATCATTATACTTATTATCTGCAGTAAACCCAGTAATCCGTACCTTGCTTGTACGCTTCTGACCGATTCAATGGGTCATCCTACCACGGAACCACCACGGTGCGCTCCTGTACCATGGGCGTGGTGAAGTTCGGGACTCCCGGTTACTGCATCCAACCCACTGGTCATACCCGCTCCAACCACATTTTGACCACTTTATGCTCGTTTAGTAGCCAATTGAATATCGTCCATTTTGGTACCCGGTATATCATAACTCCTCGAGGTAGTATGTGGGACTTGGACGGTTTGTTAGGACGGTCTAGGTACTATCTTCAGCTCATTCAGTTTCAATATTAATTCATCGCGCTAATGCCTAGTATACAAGTCATTACAAGTTTTGGCAGCCCTGGGGGCCATTTTCACAGTACAATGATTGGCAATCTCAAGTGTTGCGAATATTACAACGGTAGTTTATCCAAAGACCCAATGAGATATTCATTTGATGATTATAGTCATATCCTTGATTCGTTATATGCCTATAATAATATTAGCCTATTGTCTTTACTATTGATGGTAGTGAGATCTGGTTAAACCTTACACCGTTTGCGCTCAATCATCCTGTCAATGGACTTTTAAAACTAAAAGGGTTATCAACGTGATTCGGCATAAAATCCAATACCTTTAAACGTAACATGTGGTGATGGGATGCCAGCCTTTTATGACTAAAGGCCAGCAACGTACGAATTGAACGTAGTACCGGTAGATTTATTCACAATAGTGATACTTCAGGACGAGAATCTGACAAAGCCACTCTTGTCCTAGCAATGAGACTCGACCTTGGTAAGCCATCCTCAGCTTTAAAGATCAAAAACGCTCCAAGTGATTGAATCGTTTTGGCGTATTCCTTCTACGGCATTGGGGAGCTGCGCGCCGAAATAATTCTCGTGTATATTATTTACAAAAATTGGGGAATTGGAGGGTAAACTATTCCACCGTACCTAATATTATGGACATAATGGAAGGTCATTCCGATCAGTTCGGTATTGTATAATGTTAGGAAAAGAATATGGATATGGATATGGATATGAACAGAATTTCATAAGATATACGACTAATTTGTGGAATTGACAAACTGTCAGATGGTGGAATCCACATGAAGATGAACAGGTAATGGTAAAAGGAACGATGCGAACCGGGAGGATCCTAGAAAGTAAAAAGGTTATTTCAGCTACTGTAAAAATTAATAATAGCAACATCCTTAAGAAGGATGACAATAGATATGCCTTTTACATTCTATCAATTAGTCTTCTTATAGCTTCTAGACTAATATTCGTCCTTCCAGAGCACGACCAGTTAGGCAGAGCAATGCGCAAAAGTGTGGAATAACTGCAGATAATTTGAGGTATACAGCAATTGTACATGCCTGGGTGCGTTCCATTAACGTATAGATTCGAGTACACCGATACAAGCTACCGGTATAAAAACCCACTACTGAGCGTTATTCTAAATCCTCGGCCGTTTGGACAAGAACATACTAGTATACCTGTAAGTGGCCGGTGTTATTCATTCATAAATTAGTCAATACATTACAGTCAAACCTCCAATATCCAATCCCAGTATTAATAACATTACAACGTCCCTCATACTCTCGGTATGGCCCCAATAATAATAAATAAATCATCAGTCGTCAGGATTAAATCAGCGTCCGCGGATCGACACGTCAAGCACCCGGGAACGGGGCGACTGGGACGACTGGTTCTGGTTAGTCTGTGGCTGTACCGGCAGCGGCTTGTCCTTAACCAGGCTCGACGTGCTGCTGCTGGCCGAGATGGTGATCGGGGGGCCGAGCCGCGTGGGATGCGGCGGGGTCTGAGCCGCACCGGGCAGCTTCTCCTTCTTGGTCGACACGGCATGGATCAGACTCTGCAGATAGTCCTGCACCTGGTAGGTTGAACAGTACTGCACAGGCCGCCACCCCTCGTGGTTGGCCTGCGACGTGTTGGCGTGACGCTCAACCAAGGTGCGCAGGGTCTTAATGTGCCCATACGCCGCAGCAACGTGCACCGGCGTGTTCCCTTCACGATCGGCAATGTTCACATCGGCGCCAAAGTCCAGCAAAAGATTGATACACGGGTCGTTGCCGCGACGCGCGGCCGCCATGAGCGCCGTCTCGTGCTTGTCGTTGACCCAGTCCATACACCGCGGGATGTGCTGGGCCAGAAAGTGCACCGTCTGCTCGTGGTTCATGAGCGCGGCCAGGTGCAACGGGGTGTTGCGGTGGTGGTCCAGCGAGATCTCCTCCCGGTCGTGGCCCTGCTGCACCAGGTAGACACATATCAGGTAGTGTCCGTGGTACCCAGCGTAGTGCAGCGAGCTCCACCCATTCTCCGCGTCATAGTTCACCAACAGCCACGGGTACCGCCGTAGTAGGCGCTTCACAATAGGCAGACTGCCCTCCCGAATCGCCTTGCGTAGCCTCACTGAGGGCGATATCATATTTTGTTACTGGGACGAAATCAAACCAAACACCGTAATGCATCTCTCCCTTCCATGCCGCAGCCACGCCCTTTTTTTCATTCCGCCCCTTTCTTGTACATGCCGGAGATGGCGCCGGGGCCTACCTACACCGCCGCCATTGCGGCAAATTTTTCACCGCAATATTCACGTGATCATGCCCACGTTGAAAAAAGGTCACGTGGTGCGGCTTGTGCGGCTCAAAAACAGGCAACTGGTAGCGCGTCGTGCCTTCGAGGGTCAGCCCTCGAGCTCCCATGACGGGGGCCCAGCCCCCCCCGTCTACTAGATACAGTGTGTATAGCAATGCCCCCCTGTATGCGCTGATACAGGTACGGCGATGCACATGTCACAGTGGGGTGAGGGCAGTTTAAGGTTGGCCCCTTCAGGGCGGCCGTTACGCCGCATCTGTTGCGGCGGCGATGGAAGGGGTTCCTTGTACGCGAGAATGAACGATTCTAAAAATTTATTTAAACCCCACCCCTGCCGCGAGAACGGATTCCAGTGACAAAGGGAGCGCATCGGAATCGATCTCCGCCGCATTTCACATTCCAAATATAACCCACCCCCTGGTCCGCGCGCCAAGTAGAGGGCTGTGCCGCGGGAAGAAAACCGCTGCAATTCGCTCATTGTCTGACCACCCACCGTTGATTGCTCTTGTATTGTCAGGGTCTCCCGCACCAGCTCTTGTTCAGTCTTTATAATCCAAGGGATACCCAGGGAGGCTTCGTAGTAGACTCTCGTTTATATAAATTTTGTAGCAAGGCCCATGTATCTGTTCAGCAGGTTGACGGCCTTTGTAGGCGTCCTGGTCCTTGCCGCGCAAGCGGCACTGGCGGACCGGGTCATTATGGCTTCTTCGCTCGTAACGTGTATGGACAACTCGCTCTTCTCCTCGTCCCAGTTCGACGTGCGGTTCACCCCGGGGAACCGTTCCGTGGCGTATGAGGTGAGCGCCAACGTGGAAATCTCGGGGTACGTGACGGCCGATATTGAGGTTGTGGCGTACGGGTTTACCATTCTCACCGAGAGTATTAATCCATGCAAGATTGGCCTCAAGCAGTTGTGTCCGTTTAACCCGGGTCAGATTGATATCAAGTCCCACTCCGAGCTCTCCAAGAGCATTGTGGACCGGATTCCCGGAGTGGCTTACAACGTGCCAGACTTGGACGCGATTGTCTATGTCAAGGTGCGGGATAATACCGGGGCGATGGTCGCTTGTATCCAAGCCGACCTGACCAACACCAAGTCTGTAAACCACATTGCCGTCAAGTGGGTTACTGCAGTGATTAGCGGCATTGGCTTGCTTACCTCGGCGGTACTGTCCACCTATGGCAATTCGTATGCGGCGGCACACATTGCTACCAACGCTCTTTCGCTGTTTGGCTACTTCCAGGCCACAGTTATTATCACCATGGAGGCGGTGGAGCGGGTTCCGCCCATGGCGGCCTCGTGGGCCCAGAACATTGCGTGGTCCATGGGCCTCATCAAGGTTGGATTCATGCAAAACATTTTTAGATGGTACGTCCAGGCCACGGGCGGGACCCCCACGACCTACATCAAGTATCCGACCATTTCCATTCTTATTCAGAAGCGTGACCAGATCATGCCTTATATTCCGCCGCGGGTGCGCGACTGGGTCGATTTCCACAGCGACATGTTCTCAAATCTTGTCGAGCGGGCGGAAATGATCGCAGCAAAGTCGACCTCGACTCTGTTGGTGCTCCGTGGTATCAAGCGGGTCGCGTACCAAGCCGGAATTGAGGAGACCTCGGTCGTCCTGACCGGGTTCACCTTTTTTGTGTTCATTTGCGTCGTCATGGCCCTTTGTTACACGCTGTTGAGGGGCCTCATTGCCCTCTTGCTGCGGTTCAAGGTGATGAACCCGGAGCGGTGGGAGTACTACCGCGCCAACTGGCGCTCCATGATCAAGGGCACCATTCTGCGAATGGTGTACATTGGGTTCCCACAGCTCATGGTGCTCTCGCTGTGGGAGTTTGTCCAGAGGGACTCTGCTGCCGTCATTGTCCTTGCCGTCTTCTTCTTCTTGCTTCCCGTGTGCATCCTCGGGTGGAACTCGTTCAAGGTGTTTATGATTGGCAAGCGTTCCATGGCCCAGTACCAAACCCCGGCCTACTTGCTCTACTCTGACTCTCAGGTCATGAACAAGTATGGCTTTTTGTACATTCAGTTCGCCGCGCAGCACTACTACTTTATCGTGCCCGGCTTGGTGTACATCTTCGTCAAGGCGTGCTTTATCTCGTTCGCCCAGGCCAGCGGCAAGACCCAGGGCCTTGCGCTCTTCCTCATTGAGCTCGTGTACCTGGTCATTGTGTGCTGGAAACGGCCGTATATGGATAAGTCGACCAACGTGATTAACATTATCATCCAGGTCATTCTTACCATCAACGCCTTCTTCTTCCTCTTCTTTTCGAACTTGTTTGGCCAGCCCGCCGCGGTGGCCTCCATCATGGGCGTCTTGTTCTTCATCATCAATGCGGCCTTCTCGCTCGTGCTGCTCATCTCCACCATTGTCACGTCGATCTTGGTTATTGTGTCCAAGAACCCAGACTCGCGGTACAAACCGGCCAAGGACGACCGTGCCTCGTTCATTCAGGAGCAGAACGTTCACCCGGACGCGGCTGGCGAGCTCACCGCGCTCGGTCTCGCCGCTCGTGCCGACCACACCGACGCCGACTCGCAAGTGGCGTCCTCTTCCATCCTGGAAAAGCACCCGTCGTACTACTCGGGCGGCCAGAACTCGATCACTAACGAGTCCATCTCCAATTCGCCTCGCTACTCGGCCGGTCCAAACTCTATTACCAACGAGTCGATCACTAACTCGCCACTCATTGTCGAGCAGGAACATAACCGGACCGATTCGTACACGGGGCTCAACAATGAAAAGGTTGACAAGCGCAACTGGCCGCTCTAAACCTCTTTTTGCCGCGTTAAAATGTGCCATGATGATGTTTAATATTTGTAATTTTTATTCTTGCATACATACGTTTTCTTCATTCTATCGATATCATGTAGTCAATGGGGGGTCTGGGGGGTTCTCCACCAGCTACGGGAGCTCGAGGGCTGGCCCTCGAAGACACTACTCGAGCAATTGACCTGGGGGACCAGTCCCCAGACCCCCGGTAGCTATACATTAGTTACGCCGTAACTATTAGTGGAATTAGGGTCTAAAGAGCAGGGAGCGTTTTTGGAGCCTTGGCGAATCGCCAGAGAGGACCGAGCAAGGAGACGAATTGCACCGCAGCGCAAATGGTAAATGTCACACCGACGCCAATGCCATTGATCATAGGCATGATGAAACTGGTGCCGCCCGCGGCAAAGAGACATCGCGCCAGATTGAGACTCGCACTAGCCGCAGCAGTAGCATCAGGGAAAATGTCTACCAGGTAGGTCATGATCACTGACTGGGTAGCGACCGCAGCCCACCCCGTGAAAAACGTTGAGATAATGGGGATGGCGATGTGCACTTTTTCCGGGTATTGGATCGTCCATCCAAACAACAAGATGGAAAGGCATTGGCAACAACTGAATAGCGGGACCAGGCGCAGCCGAGCCTTTTCAATGGGGAACTCTGCGCCTTCACCTGCTCGCAGGTCGAAATTGGCCTTGAAACGGCGGTAGTCCTTATCCAACAGCTTGCCACTAACCAATGTGCCAATGGTAGACCCCACACCATTGGCGATAAATGTGAGGCCAATTTGCGTCTGAGTGAGCCCATATCTCGATTCAAACAAACTGGACATGGCGGTAATGCTCATCTGCCACACGGCATAGTGGACTGCCAAAAAGAAGATGATAATAGAGGCCCGCTTGCTAATCAGAATGCGGAAGGGACCGGTAATGTCTATTCGTTTCTTGGATGCCAGCTCTGTCTGCGTATTCCATTGAACCTTGGTGAGCTTTTGGTACATTACTAGCGGGTACTTGGCCCAAAAATGCTTTGGAGACACACTGCCGTTTCCAACAATTGACCGAAGTGTTTCCGGAAGTAATAACAGCAATACAACAAGAAAAATTCCACAGTAAATAGTCAGAAACCAGAAAATGGACCTCCATCCAAGTGATCCCGCCAATGCACCGCCAATGACCGGACCCACTGCGACCGGCACGAGTAAACCCGCCTGGAATACACCCATGTACCCGCCCCGCTCCGCACGGGTCGTAATGTCACCAATTACTCCAGAGCCAATGGCAATAGTACTGGCACTACCAGTACTCTGTAAGCACCGCAGAACTACTAGAGTCGCGTAGTTCTTGGCTTCAGCGAGGCCGATACATGCGCAAAAGAACACGATAAACGTGAATGTATATGCAATGCGACGCCCTTTAACATCTGACACGGGCCCCCAAAAACTAGGAGCAATTCCTTGGAAGATAAGGTACGATGTTACTGTGAGATTGATAAGATCAATTGATACGCCCATGTCTCTAGCAATTTCAGGAAGTGCTGGGAAGTAGATATTCGACGCAAACCCCGAGACTACGTGAATTAGCAACTGCCTACAAATCAACAAGCTTACTTACATGTAGCAGCAAATGAGGCCAAGAACACGATTAACCATTTTTGTCGCTTATCGTAGATCGTGAAGGGCTCGTCTGCTGGAATAGATATTGGGGGTACTCGAGGGCTCTCCTCGGTCAGTTCATTTCCACTTGACATGGTGAGAGAGTCTTGATAGAAAAGTGAAAAATCACTCTAGTCCATCGAGAATATATATACATTTATAATTGGTATCCAGAGTATGGAACGGCTGAGTCAGAGTTCGGATTCTTTCTTGTTCGGAGTTGAGGATTTATCTCGGAGTTGAGGATATATCTCGGAGTTGAGCTCAACTCCGCAGATGCACACATTATTATTAGTACCGTGCTTCGCGACATTACCCACCATGGATACAAGTCGTCACTGCGAAGAGCATAGTGCCGAATTCGTCAATTGCCTCGAGCCATTGGCCTACTCGGCGCCGTCGCTGAGCAATGGCCGGCTCAAGCATACCCGTCGGAACCGGCCATAGCTCGTCAATGATTAGATACTGTTCAGTCCAGTCAGCTAGACATAGATTGTACTCTCGCTCCCAGTCGTGTCGGGATTGCGCTTCCCATAGGGGCTTTTTCGCCGGAGCAGATAAACCGCTTAGCTCAGTTCCCAGAAAGGTAGGAAGGTTTTCTTGCGCTGATAACACGCTATCGAAGAGGTACATAACATAAAGTGTGCGACGTTTAGCTTCACAGACAATCCACTCCTCCCATCGCGGACGGGCTCGATGTTGCTCAGCAGCGCACATGAGCCCTTGTTTCGAGGCTAAACAGGCCAGATCCTGTAGATTCATAACGGCGCGGCGGAAGAATGGATTAGGGAACTGGCTGAGTCGAAAGAAGAGCACCATTGTGTAGATCATGTACGCCTGAAAAGCCTCTAGTAGAGTTAATCCATTGTAATTCTTGCTCATCTCCACCAATTGCTCCATTTCCTGCTGGAGCACCATAGCCACTGTATTCTCACTCCCTGGTAGTGGGTTCTCGCATACCCGTACTAAACTCAGGCAGGTCGCAAGCGGCGAGGAGTGCTTTAATTGCGTAGTATGGACGAAGGGCAGGGTAGAGCACCCCCGAGAGGCAAGTGAAGCGTAGGAACACAAAATTTGCCTAATAAAGCCAATTACGCTAGCCGGGTAATCCTTAGTGATTTGTTCTGGTCCAGAGATGTACGAGTTGAGCCATCGGTTCTTAATATCGTCTGCATTAATCGGGCAAATAAGATCCAAGTCCGAAAAATCCAGAGGTTTATCGACCGAAGACACGGCTGGCGACAGTGACGGTCTCCTATCAATGCTTGGCCCCGTGGAACCTCTTGAATCAATGGGGTCTGTGTGACCAGCGACGCTCAAACCCTTGGCAGGAAACTCCGCACCGAGGCTTGGCGGAACCGTTGTCCCCTCAAGGCCAAGGGTCGTCAAAGGACTGTTATCTCTATCTTTTTCTGGTGTTGAAACAGGGGCAGTGGCCTGAGGGTAGATACATTTGAGCTCTCTCTGGGCACATCTGCTACACCGATCTCTCAGGCGGTCGCACTTGGCCTTGGCAGCCGAGCATTGCTTACAGGATTTTTGCCGAGACTTGGTGTATCTTGGTGATTTCATGGCATTCATCATGTAATCCCAGTTAGAGATCCCTTCCTGCGGTGGCATTCATAAACCAACCAAGCCTGATCCATCAGTATGCCGACTTCAGTTGGGACAACCACGACATTTCGATAGGAAAAGACGACATTGCGACAATTATGAATCACGACCGTAGCCCCGACAATACGACATGACAGGTGGGTGTCCCGACAATGCGACAAATGGTTATATATCGATAATGCGAGCCTAGTCAAACCGCCATGCTGCTACTACTTCCTGGCGTATCTATATACATTGTATTCCAGTGGCAATATAAGGATATTCGAGTTTTTTAGAAACTACTACTGTACTGTACAATGTACTGGGAAATATTGTAGACCTGCAGTACACGTAATCGGTGCAGCACCGAGCCGTGGAAGCTTTGCAACCACTACTATAATGAATCAATAGTATATCAAGTTAGTACATGTTCTGTAATGTTTGCGTGGTCAATGGGGGCCTGGAGAAAAGCGACCATTGCGTGTACGGCGTCCGGGGATAACCGCTCAAGCACTGGCAACAGATACCGCATCATGTCTATGCTCCTTGACGAGTTGCGCCAGTCGCGGTCGAGATCGGCGAGCAGCACATCTCGCTCCCAGGGGAGGTCATGCAGCGAGAGGACGCCATGCAGCCGGTTCATGGTGCGAGTCAGGGCATGCGATAGCTGCGACAACTCGCCATCAGTGTAAACGTACTCCTCATTCACATCGAGCACTCGAGACCACTCGTACTCCTTTTCGGGCCGATGCGGGTAGCGAGGATCGATAAAATTTGGTGTGTAGAGATATGGCACGCGTTGGACCACCCGTCTCAACTTGGGAAGCTCAATCCACTGCTGCGAAATGGAATCTGCGAGCAGCGGTAATATAGGCCGAGCGTTCTCATTGGTGCACCGTTCATGTTGTGGACACTGGAAGAGGCCACCCACCAGAGTGTGAGGTACATAGAGCGACATGAGCCGCAGTGCGTACTTCTTGCGACGCACTGCACGATAGCACACCTTATCCGAGATGCAAAAGTTGGCTGCCCAGGCAATGTCTGAATTGCGATCGGTGGGCAGGGCTGCTTCCATATCCACAATTCCATTTTCGCAATGGGACAAGCGGTTATGATGGAGCACGGGGAGACCAAACGTGTATTGTCTGTGGAGCCTGAACCCAGTGTATGGGAACACAAAGTTCCTGTTCCCCGGGTCACAGGCGCGGTCCTCCTTGAGCAGCCACGAGCCATGGGTGATGGCTATGAATAACCAGAGCCAGAGAGTGAACTGTGGCCACATTTGGAACCACGCAGTTTCGTTAAAATCGTCACTTTCATAAAAAAAAAAACCGAGAAAGAGAGAAAGAATAAAAATAAATAAATCAGAGCCCAACAAGCTTTGAATAAGCTCAATGTTAAACGGCTCGAGCAAACCAAATCCAGCGGATACACCAAGATCCGCCAAACGGGAACCACCAAGACGACAAGGGTCCAAAGATAAAAGTCAAATCTTATCAGCAGAGGCACGTGGTTAAGACAACGATCTGGGCCTCTTCTTTTGGATCTGGACCTGGCTCGACGACTCGGAATGCAGAGTCACCATGTACTGGAGACACTGTTCAAGAACCGTGCTGTCCACCTTGAGGTCAAAGTCGATCAAGAACAACAAGGCCACCTCGAGGCGGTACAGGTCCACGGGCTCCACGCCTCCCACAATGGCGAACCGTTTCTGAACATGCAGATTGTCTTCGTGGCTCTTTGCTGCGACGCGAATGGCAGTAAGCGCCAATCGGTGCACACATAGCGTTGTCAGCGGAAACGTTTTGAGCACCACGCAGAGCCGGAAGATGTACACCGCCGCACTAAGGTACACTGCGGTGGAATTGGGGCAGTAATGGTGCAAACGGCACAAATATTTCCATGTGGATATCGGCGGCGGCGTTTTCGACCAGAACCGCCGCGTAATGGCCAATTTGAACACGGCCTGGTCTGTGTCCAGTGTAACCGGCACCATGCGGCCCTTGAGGGCCGGGAGCTTTGCCAGGTGGCCCGCGTCCACCACTGAAGCGACCACGGTCGCCTCCGCGTTGAGCAAGCTCGAGCGGGCTCTTCTACGATTCAGCGCGTCCACCTCAGGGCTGGTGGCCCGCGAGTCCTGGGGCGAAATACGCGACATGGCAAAGGGGCTAATGTCCCCGCCAGCGGGGGCCTCGCCGTCTCTCGGGTCTGGCGGGCTGGTGCCCCCCAGGTGCGGTGTTACGGGCGGAGAGAGCTCCTGTTCTTTTACAATGGACGCGGCCATGTCGAGTTCTGTCGGAAGCGTCTCGTGGACCGATATCAGGTCCACCAGCGCCTGGTTGAGGAACCCCAGCGCCTGTTCGGGGCTAATCTCGCTCACAGAGGGTATCTCCGGCCCGAGCACTGACCACTCGGTACCGCCGGCTTCACACACCGCAGCCTCACTGTCGCCACCGTTCATGACAACGCTCGTTCCAGGCAAGGTGGTTACCGCCACAACAGACATTTACGAGGGTATTTTAATTTCTCTTTCTAAAAATGGAAAAAAAAACTATATTCTAAGCGGTCCTGGCTATATTCTAGCACAGCCATGGGAGACCTAGCTCTGTCGGGTTTGCGTAGGGCAGTGTTGGAGGTGGATGGGGTGTGTCGCTTCTCACCTTCTCAAAACTTGTTTTTCCGGATATCAGTAGACACAGATCTGGGGGAGGGGGGAGGAGGGAGGAAGAGACACAGGGGCAGGGACCCACATTGTGGTGCGCGCAGAGCTCGGCTCTCGGCGCTTACCCGGGCCCCCGAGCAGTACCGGATAACCTAAAAAAACCCTGGGCCGGTATTATGATACGATTATTAACTATGGACAGGACTGCTCCTGGATGTGATATAGAGGTTGGCTCTAGTGGTCTTGTGAAGGGGTGCTTCATTAATGCCCGCAGTGCATGTGATGGGGGGTGGCAGTTAACGTTTGCACATTAGTGCATGCTCGGCACATCATGTACCTTGAGATGCTGTGCTCGAACCGGACACGGAGAGAGCAGGTTATAAGTAGGCAGTGAATCCGTGCACGAGGTTCGGGTGGGCAGAACGTGTCGGTACGCGATCTATGGTAACGGACAGTACCATGGTACGGTAGAGGTACTAGATCTCCACTGCTAGGCGGTCTCACGTTGTGAATCAGCGCATACGAATTGATTTTTATTGCATACAGGGCTGATACAGTACGAATTGAATATTAAATGGCTGACCCTGGGGGGCCAGTCCCCCAGACCCCCTATGGCTCCGCTACGCGGAGAACTTGCTAGCAGGGCCAATTCAGGCCATGAATTACAATAAATAAGCAGGGCTGATACAGTACGAATTGAATATTAAATGGCTGACCCTGGGGGACCAGTCCCCCAGACCCCCTGTGGTTCCGCTACGCGGAAAACTCGCTGGAGGGAGGGGCTAAGACGCTAGCAGGGCCAATTCAGGCAATGAATTACAAATAAGCGTGCACATAAATTTTAATTTTTACAAGTGAACATACTTAGTAGATTCGGAAAGATGGACCCATGGTGGACTTGATGACCAGGGAGCCAACGTTCTGCCAGTGCTTCTTAAGAAGAGAGACCAAGAAGTTAGCGGCCAACATAATGTGCTGGACGATCTGGTCCTCCTCCATCTCAACGTGGCCAACGGCAACGGCGAGACAGAGAACCTTCTTAAGCTGGAACTTGACGGTGGACTTGACCTCAGTGATCTTGGAGATAAGGTCCTCGTTGGCGGAGACTGGGGTTGGGAACTTACCAGCCTTGGAGAGACCTGGACCCAAGAGTCGTGGAATCTGCTTGATCAAGTTGTCGGAAGCAATGAAAGCGTTGTACTTCTTGGCAAGCTTCTTGATGAGCTTCTTGTTCTTGTTAAGCTTCTTCAAGTCATCAGTGGACATAGAGTCGACACCAGCAGACTTGGCTCGGTCCAAATCGTTGGCGTTACCCAGGACACAGATCTTCATGTTTGGTCGTGGGACGGCTGGGAGGACGATGGAGCCAGAGAATCGCTTGTCTCGCTGTGGGTCGTAGTTCTTCAAGCCGACCTGCAACTCAACAGTCTCGGTGAAGTTTCGCTTCTTGGTCTCGTTAGAGAACTTGAGAAGCTCCTTGACATTCTCTCGAACGTGGGAAGTGGTGATTTTCGACATTATACAAACTGTCTCCCAAACTTGCTATTGAACAATTGGTGAAGAGTTCCAAAACTTTTCACTCTCCAAAGATTTTTTTCTTGGTCCGCTGGGTTCCCAGCCGCACGGCATACTAGTGCCTGCGCACGCAAGCAGGGAGGCACTCGACTCACCCTTCCAGTCACGTGAGTATATTTCCTAATCGGGAAGGAACGTGCACTAGGGCTATTCAAAGCCTGATTATGTAATATCACTTAATTCTACATCGACGACAATGATGACTAGTACTGTTAATGAGCCAGGTTGATATATACAGAATAAATAAGTTAGAACATGTCCCAGATATCCTCCTTCTTCACGCCTTCCCTCTTGTTAAGACCAACGAAGAACATCTCCTTGCTCTCCTTCCGCGACGCCTCCGGCTTCTCTCGCTTCACCTTCTTGAACACCTTCTTCAGCCTCGCCTCCAAATCCTTATCCTCGGGACCAGTGTAGAACTTGCATACAAACGATCCGTTCGGCTTGAGACACTCAATTGCAAATAGTAACGCAGCATCGCACAGATCCTACCAAGATTAGCAATTGCTTCCACCCCACGCATATACTTACAATACTGGCTCCGTGGTCCTTGACCGCGATTCCGCTCGTATTCGCCATCCTAACATACGGATCGTTAACATTTCTAACCCAATATCCCGTAACCTGGGGCCATGGTGCGCACATATCACTGAGTACAAGGTCTATTCTTACCGGACCACCTTCGCCGCTTCCCTCCTTGGACTTTGCAACAAGCTCCTTGACCTGATTCTGTACCGCCGTAGACAGGAAATTCCCCTGGATCACCGAGGCCCCCGCCGGCGGAGGGTGGTGCAGAATGTCAACCCCGACCACTGTACCGCCTGGCGAGGTCTCCTCTACAGCGACCTGGGTCCACGATCCTGGCGCAAAGCCCAGATCAACTACAGTCATACCGCTCCGGAACAGCTTGTACCGTTTGTTCATCTCCTTGAGCTTGTACGCGGCCCGCGAGGCGTAGTTCCGGATCTTGGCTTCCTGGGTGAACCGGTCTGCATGCTGTCGCTGGATCCATCGCGTCGACGAAGAGGACTTGGTGGCGTAGCTGGCAATTTGCCAGGCCCATTGGCCTAGTCTTGTGGGGGCGATAGCCGGTCTTATCAGAGGGACCATCGTTGGTGGGGGTTGGGTGTATCGGCAAAACCCAGCGCCGACAGTTTATATATGGCGTAAATGGGGAATGTTATACATCATATTTCAAGTAAATAGGGTCTAATGACTGGCCTAGGTTTGGCCCTTGAACTCTGCACTGAGCAATTACCTGGGGGACCAGTCCCCCAGACCCCCTGTAGGCAGGGGCTCCGCCCCTAGAACCCCAGTTTTTAATTGGGAACGCTCGTTACACTGTAACAAACCGTTGTAAGGGGGGTCTGGGGGCGGAGCCCCCGCTACGGGAGCTCGAGGGCTGGCCCTCGAAACCATTGCTGGAGCAGTTGACCTGGGGGGCTCCGTCCCTAGAACCCGTTACGCGTGTAACCAATTGTGTAGCAAGGGGTCGATTTTTAATAAACGGCGAATAAAAACATACATCATCAACAAAATTACAAAATATTTATCCTAGCTCGTATCTACTCGTCATCCTCTTCCTCCTCGGCCTCCTCGGCCGGCTCGGGTGACAGCTTTGGCTCTGGCTGTGGGCTGTCTTCTTCCTCAGCGTCAACATCCTCCACGTCAATCAAATCGTTAGTCACGTTCTTCTTGGAGCTCTTCTGGCCAACATTGGCTGGGAAAAGATCAGCGTTCTCCACTGGGTCGGCAATGGTATCGGCAATCTTGGTCCTGCCATCCTTGGCCAAGGACTCCTTCCAGAGCTTGACGCTGCCGTTAATATCGCCGCCATAGGTCAATGCAAAGAGCGCCGCCTCAGAGGACCGTCCGCTCTTGTTAAGCAGGTCTACGCACCCGTCAACGTCGCCAATGAACCACAGAGCGTTCATGGCCAGGTTGTACTTGCCCAGCTCAGTGGCCCGAGCCGCAACCGGAGCCAGAGCCTTCTTGTTACCGGTGGAGGTGTACACCAGCAGCAGCGACTCGAGGTCGCCTGCCTTTTCAAAGCATCGCTCCGCGAGCACAACGTTCCATCGCTCCAGCGCAGTGTCACCGAGCTGCTTCCACTTGTGTTCGCTGGCCAGGTTGCCCGCGATCTCTTCCGCGTCGCTGAGCCGGCCCAGGATCAATGCCAAATCAAACTTGTGTTCATCATCCAAAGTGACTTCAAACGCCTCCTCAACGTGGCCCTGGGCCTCGAGGAACCGCGCCACCTTGGTTCGCTCCTTTTCTGGCACCTGGCCCAGCAGATCCTGTGCCAGCTCCATATCACCCCGCAGCACCACCGTCTGGTACTCCACAACAGCTAGCGACAGCTTGTACGAGGTCACATTGATGTCCCGGTCTGCTAGGTACACGCTATTGTCTCTGGGAATGTAGCCAAGCAGGTACATTTGCTTGTCAAAGTGCGAAATGGTATACGTCTGGGGGCCCACCAAGTAGTTGAGCCGGTTGGAAAAGGTCGTGTAAATGAAGCAGTCGCCAACCCATCGGCCAGTTCGCACCGCATCGGCCACGTCCTGGTCCACCTCAAACGCCGTCTCCACGCCGTCCTCCTCGTTCCACTCGTCGGCCGCCACCGCCCGAGCAAACTCGGCACTGTCAAACGAGAGCGTGAAGAAGTTCTCTTCGGTCGCAATGGCCACCAGAGACCCCGAATCGGCCCACACCACCTGGGTGGCCTCCACGTCTACTCGTCGCACAAAGTAGCCAGTCTCCCAGTCATAAAACATGACAAACCCGTCACCCTTGACACCGAGCAGGGTACCGCCAAAGATCTGCTGGGGCGCAAAGTCCACATTGACGTGGCCCAGAGGCCGCTCCTTAAAGTTCTTAAACAACCGTATGCTGTGGTTTGTGTCGAGCACCGCGTACTCGTTCGAGTCCTGGGCCCACGCAAAGTCGAGCGCCGTGCCAAAGCTCTTATTTCGCCACGCCAGCGCCGTGTAGATAATGTACTCGCCGTCGCCAGTAACCGCCACGAACCGCCCGTTGGGCGAGTGCACCAGCTTGGTCGGATACACCTCCACACCACCAAGTTCCTTGGCGGTCAGCGGCAAAATCTCGCCGTCACTAACCTCTTCGCCACCCTTGATTACAGTGCTGTGCACCTCAGAGTGCTTGGACCACACAATCTTGCCATTGGGGTCCATGGAAATGGCCGGCTCCTCCTTGCCCAGCTGGAGCACCACCGTGCCCGCGTCGAACCCAAGGGCCACCATGTTGGAGCCCTTTCGGCACATGGCACACCACGCCCGCTCAAGCCCATAGTTGTGCGTCTGCTCCAGCTTGTACGTGTTGGCGTTCCAAATCTTAATCGTCGCGTCCTCCGAACCGGAAATGATAATGGGCAGCTCGGGGTGGAACACGGCAAACGACACATTGTGCTGGTGGCCCTCCAGCGTCGCAACACAGCTCTTCGTCTGATAGTCCCACACCCGAATGGTCCGGTCATCAGAGGTCGTGATGATGTACGGCTTGTCGCTCTGCGGATAGTACTCGACAAAGTTGAGCCCGCGGCTATCGTGCGTGTCCAGCGTGAAATTGGGCGTCGGGGACCCCAGAGACCAAATCTTCACCGTTCGGTCGAGACACGCCGACGCAAACGTGTTGGGGTCCTTGGGATTGAACGCAATGTACATGATATAGTGGCCGTGGCCCTCAAACGTCTGCGTGTTCTTCCAATCCATCTCCCAGTTCCACAGCTTGATCGACATGTCGTCGCCCGCCGAAATCACAAACGGCTGCGTCGGGTGCACTGCCAGACATCGAATGTAGTCCGGGTGCGCCTCAAACTGCTTGACCTTCTCGCCAGTATTGTAGTTGTAGACCCGAATCTGGAAATCGTCGCTTCCCAGCACGATCCAGTTCTTGCGCGCAACAAACCGGCCCGCACGCACCGGCACGTCGCTCACCTCAATCGACTTGACAATTGCGCCACTCTCATAGTTTACCAGCTGTACCCGGCCGCTGTAGAAGGTGCTCAGCACCCAGGGCTCGCTCGGGTGTATGTCAATCGCCTTGACGCGATCAGAATGATTCTGGTATAGTTTCTACGCCCGCCCGTTAGTTCCCCGTGGGTCTCCACCGCCAATGTGCCGCTTACCTTCACGTCCAGCTTCATTTGTGCTCTTCTCTCTCGCCAGGCGTGGTTCGAGTATGACGATGTTGAATGGCCACGTCGCTCGCCCTGAAAAACTCCCACCCACCACCGCACGGCTGTGCCGGTCCCCTGGATTCATCAAACTTATTGTTGGCAGGCTCTTTTTACGAGAATTGTACTGATCCCCCAGGCCCCCGTGAGTCCGTAAATGTATTTATTTAGTCGGAGGATGCACTGGGGGACCAGTCCCCCAGACCCCCTGGGGCTCCGCTGCGCGGAGAGCTCGTTGAAAGCGAGTCAGTAAATGTATTCATTTAGTAGCTACGAGGCCGCACTGGGGGACCAGTCCCCCAGACCCCCTGGGGCTCCGCTGCGCGGAGATCTCGTTCGCGTGACAATTAGCCCGTGAATGTATTTAGCAATTGTATTAAAGATTAATAAACTCTGTGGATTCGACCAAAATAGTCCTGATTGTCTTTGTAAATCTCTTTAAACCTATCACCAAACTATAGGAGTGATTATTTTTCATACCATTCAAAGATATCAATTCCGTGCAAGTTCCTTATGATATTACTACACAATGCGAGTCAAAGAATTGCTACGCCTAGAGGACACAAAGAAAACCCATTGGACGCTATCAAGGATGAACTACAATGTCCCGAGACTACGCCAATTCCGTTAGATCAATTTAAGCCGTTCTAAACCAGTAGAAACTTTCTCGTTTGATGCGACTGAAGCCGCAATTGTACTTTTCATGCCAGCGCTTGTTACACGGACTACCTGGTAGATTAAATTCTTGTCTTTTGGTATTACCTATTGTAGTACGACTAGGCCGGGATAAGCTCCACCATTGCCAGAGCCCAGTACTCTAAATACCAGAGGGAGTTAAAATAATTAGGGGTTGAACTTGTAGCCATTTCTTACTGTCAATATACCGCGCTAACTAATTTGCTGGTAGGTCTGCCACCCATGTTAAATTAAGGACACTTGCTTATCCAAACTATCCATGGCAAAGCCAATCTCACGGTGTGAATGCATAATTTGTGAATCAAGCTGACATGGAACGGATTATCATGTATTGTTGGGTATTTTGGCCAATACCCACCTATAGGACAATAATGATTACATCCACTACACTGTATTACAATTAGGTTTCGGGTTAATTTAATAATGTCATGTTCTTTGAAGACAAATGTTGATATGTGTGCATCCATTGATCGGTACGAAATGCTTGAAAACGAGTGGACATTGATCGGCACGAGATGCCTGAAAACACGAGTAAAAGACCTCCAACTTTCAAAGTGGACCAAACGGCTGAATTATACCCGTATAATCCGATTACTGACCAATAATTGGGGGCACACGGTTGAAGCTGGCACCAGAGTATAAGAATAACCCGCTTCTGCCTCTGCCACCAAGACCGCCATTGGTTGACAAGGAAAGGCAACGCTTCAGCTAGGACTCGACTCGAATTCTATCCAGTGACTCCACCCGGACATTACAATTAACAGTATCCCAAAGAGGTCGACTCTTCGTAAGGGAGGTTTACGAAAGTGTTTGACCCTGGCCGTATGATCCATCTGCAACCATGCGCACTCAAAATCAGTTGCTACCATTGAGCCGCCGAGTGTTGGATTCCAAACAGTAAAGATCAAAAGAACCACCCTGAAAGAACAACCAATCTCTAAACTTGACGTCCACTCTATAGTGCTCAAGATATAAGCTTAGTTTAGCGAATCAATAGACCAAACCATCCGTCTAGTACCATGATATAATCTAGAGTCTATTGCCTAGGACACGATCTAACCCCATAAATTCAAATGGGTCTACCATGAATCATTTAGTCCGCAGGTTCAACCCCAACTTCAACCCTGTCTACACTACATACCCCATTCATTTAATCTATTAATCTATATCCCTCAACAATCTACTAATCACCACATACTAACTCGCCTAATCACCAACAAATCACAGCCATGTCATTGGCGGTCCCAACCAGAAAAAGGGGGCGGCGAGCCGGCCTTTTTTCAAACAACACACCATCATCATCACCGCCTTATTTACGAGGAAGCATTCTGTAAATAATAGTAAGCCGAGAAATAGAGAGAGGAAACAAGCTAACCGTTTAATTTCACAGTAAAAGAGATCACATGTGGATTATCAATTGGTGTATGTCTATTTGTGGCGTTTGGCGCTGAAACTAACCGGTCCTAGTCTATGACGTGTTGAGCTCGCTTGGCCTGTTGAACAAGCACGCGAAGCTGCTGTTCCTGGGTCTGGACAATGCGGGCAAGACGACCTTGCTGCACATGCTCAAGAACGACCGTCTTGCGACTCTCCAGCCCACTCTGCATCCGACTTCGGAGGAGTTGGCCATTGGCAATGTAAAGTTCACCACCTTTGATCTCGGCGGCCATTTGCAGGCGCGACGGCTGTGGAAGGACTACTTCCCGGAGGTTGATGGAATTGTTTTCCTGGTCGATGCTGCGGACCGAGAGCGATTTAACGAGTCGAAGCACGAGCTGGATGCGCTCTTTGCCATTGAGGAGCTGGCCAAGGTGCCGTTTTTGGTGCTGGGTAACAAGATTGACGACTCGCGGGCCGTTTCCGAGGAGGAGCTGCGACACGCGCTGGGGCTTTACCAGACCACCGGCAAGGGCAAGACCCAGCTCGAGGGTAACATTCGACCAATTGAGGTGTTCATGTGCTCTGTGGTCATGCGACAGGGCTATGGCGAGGGCATTCGATGGCTTTCCCAGTATGTCTAACTAATTAATTATATTGGAGAGTGTAGGGACTAGTCCCTCTGTACACCAAACATGTCCCGTACTGTATTGTAAAGGGTAAATGATAGTATTTTGATGGTCATTAGGAGTCTATTAAGATCGGGCCCGCTTCTTGGAAGGACCGTTAGACATATGTCTAACTAATTAATTATATTGGAGAGTGTAGGGACTAGTCCCTCTGTACTGGGTACACCAAACATGTCCCGTACTGTATTGTAAGGGTAAATGATAGTATTTTGATGGTCATTAAGAGTCTATTAAGATCGGGCCCGCTTCTTGGAAGGACCGTCTTCCTGGCTTTGGCGCTTACGCCCCTCCCGCTGGAAGTACTCCTTCTTTTCCCGTCGCTCTCGGTCCTGCCGCTTGCCCTCAATCTTGGCCAGCTTCTTCGCGTGCTCGACCCGCTTCTCCTGCTTCTTGGCCTTGCGCTTGGCCTCCTTTTCGTTTCGCATCGTCATGACCTTTTGCATCAGCTCCCGCGCCTTCTTCTCCTCGCCGCCCAGCACAACCGCTCGCTTCTGCATGTACGTCTGCTTCTTCTGCGGCTTCATCTGGTGGATCTGCGACTTGAACGGCAGGTTCGCCTGAATCGACTGCGGCACCTTGAGCGGGTTGAACTTTCGCGTCGCTCGCTCAATCTTGCTGTACTTGGAGTTCTCCTCCAGCTTGAGGTTGACTCCCTCGTCAGCTCGCACCTTACCAGTCAGCCGCATCCCGTTCCACGTCGTCTTATCCTGCAACAGCAAGGAAGTGACCGGGTTATAGAACCGCCGCGGCTTGACCTGGTGCCACGCTCGCAAAAACACAATGTCCGACATGAGAATCTTGTCCTCAAAGGTGGCTCGGAAGTGTCCGTCCGGCTTGGCCAACGCTCGCTTGATCTGACCCCGGATACCAGATACAGTCTTGATCTGGGCACCCTCGAACTTGGCCACCTCGAGCGAACTGTTGAACATGTCCCGGACGAAGGCCGTGTTCTTGTAAATCTTATCTGGGTAGCCGACCAGCTTGAGCTTCTTGACAATCTCTACCGACTGGTCAATCGTCTCAACCGTACCGGTAGCGCAGATTCTAAAGCTCGCCGTCACCTCTTCTTGCGACACCGACTGTACGGCACAGAAACCGGTACCAGGGGACACCAGAGGGCCGTAGAAGGTGGCAAAACAATGCATATGCTCGGGAGTGTACTTGAGCATTCGGTTTCGGGTTCGCGAATCAGACGTCGTGTAGATAGGACACGTCTGGAACCGTCGCCAGCCCATTGAAATGACAAGCGGGTCATTCGACTTGAGAATTTTCTTATGCCATCGGTGTCGCTTGATTCGCACCTGAGAGAATCCGTACCGGTCCTCGTTCGCCAACAGACCACCAACCACCAATGGATACATGGGGTCAAAGTTGTTGATAAACTCGCATGGAACGCTCTCAAACACTAGTCGCACATAAGCACCGGCTCTGAACCCTTCGATTCGGTCTCGAGTCTCCGGGTCCATCGAGTCAAACTCGGCCTTGTTGATCTCCAGCTGCTTGGCGATCTTGGCCTTTTGCACGTCGTGCCACGTCTCGCCGCCTTCGTTCTCAGGGTCCTCAGCACCAAACTCTCGGTCGTCGCCCTCCTGCTCTTCAATCTGGAGTCTCATCTTCTCCTTCTTGGCGGCATTCTCTGCTCGAATCTCCTCAAGAGTCTTCTCTTCCTCTTCCTCCTCTTCGCTTTCCTCTTCTTCCTCAGAACCACTCTCAGAGCCATTGCCCTCTTCAGCTTCTAAATCCTCAAAGTCGCCATAGAGCTCCTCATCTGGATCGCCATAGTCCTCACCATCAGCCTCGCCATCCTCGCCAGTGACCCTCACCGGGAGGTAGAATCGGCTCTTAATAGCAGCCACCTCGTCTGGGTTGGTCCATCGAGCAAGCAGGGCATCGGTGTTTTCGATAACGAAGAGCGAGTCGTCGGATTCCGTTTCCTTCTTGACTTCCTTCTTCTTGAAAAAGTCATCGTCATCATCTTCAATGTCCTCCTCTTCCTCTTCATCTTCCTCGTAAATACCCTTCCATCGCTTGATCACCTCGGCCTCGTTGACCTCGTTCATATACACCAGCTTGGTAAGGTTCCACTTTCTATATTTTCGATTGGCCGCAACCTGTCGCGCCGCATCGTCGGCAAGGTTGGACTTCCACCGCAGAGCGCTGGCCTCGTCATCCAGATCGTCGTCGTCATATGCTTCGTAATCACCGAGATCAGAATCAGTGTCGGCAAAGGCATACTCGTCTCTCTTTCTGCCATCGTCGCTCTCATCATCCATGGCACGCTTCGCCTTAAAGCCACCATCGTCTTCATCATCGTCCTCGTCATCCTCTTCCTCATCAGAGTCACCAGAGAAATCTTCAATGTTGAGGCCACCACCAGCAACTCTAGCAGATCGCATGGCAGTTCTACCTTTATCACTGTTCTCTTCCTCTTCTTCCTCGTCGCTGTAAGTAGCGCCCTCGTCATCGTCAAACAATCTAAACTCGGGCTCAGCGGTGTTGGTAGATTTGGCGTTCTGCAACGAGGTGACCAGCTTCTCACCAAGACCCTTCTCCTGACCAGGAGTGAAAGAGGAAGTGTTCACGTCAATGTACACCGCGTCCTTATCGATAAGGACACCGCCCACATCACTCATAGGCGCATAGATGACCTTGAGCTTATCATCCAACCGTCGACGTCGCTTGAGGTTCTCGCTATTGTTCTCCTCCTGCTTGACCGCATACGGAGAAGGACATGGATCAGGCAGCCGCTCAACCTCCTTGACAGTCAAATCGCCCACACCAGGAATATGCACGCGGGCATTCTCGTAAGGTAGAGGAGTACCGTGGATATAGCCAAAGAAAGAGATCTTTCGATCAATCTTGGCGTTCTGCTCCACCAAAGCCGGGTTGGTAATGTCAACCACTCGATCAGCAAGCAGATACGGATGCTCATTTCGCCACTTGAGGGGTCTGAACTTCATAACACTGATAAACCTCGCCAAATTGAGAATCTCTCTATCCGGATACCGCCCGTTGATGACACCAGACAGGTAGAACAGCTTGGCACCCTGGTACACCTCGGTCCAGAATCGGTGCTTCAGCGCCTTCTTGGAAGCACGCATCGTAGACACAGACTTGAACAGATCCAAATGCGTGGTTACGCCAAGGATCCTCGGGAAACCGTGCGGAGACAGAATGTTGAGGAACTCCATCGTCTCCATCTCGAGACCAAAGTTACCGTCGACCATCAACAGAATCAGATCAGCCACCTTGGCGATGTCAATCATCGAGTTCAAGTCATTGGAACACTCGATAAACGTCAGTCGTCGACGCTTGCCCGACACCACTGTGATTGGACCCTTAATGTCGTTAAGAGTATGCTTAGTGTACCGCCGCACCAAACTCTTGATCAGCGTCGTTTTACCAGTCTACCGCGGTTAGCTCGTTCACCCTTTCAAATCCACTTTCACGACTTACACCTGGAGGTCCTACAACAGCCACAATAACTGGTGGAGGCTCGTCTGGCGTCCGGTCGACCATTGGAGCATGGAACTTCTTCTCCTTGATGTCATGGCTCCGGCGGGCCATTTTCTCCAGCTTGCCCGGGTTCGACACGGCGAAAGCCTTGGCGTTGAACCCGTTGGCATGGAGCTTCTTCTTCATAGAGCTCTTATTTTTGTCGCCGCCCCGATGGGGCTTGTTCGACTGCTCTGTGCCTGCTGAACTCATCAACCGTCGTACAGGGGAAGAAATTTTCAGGTTATCGATACCATCTTTGATCTCGGTACTGATAAATAAATTTTTCGCTTACGTAAACTCCCAAAAAAAAAAAATAGCCGCACGTTCCAGCCGCACTGCGCCGCGCCGCGCCGCACGTAAAATGGTTAAGAATAAGTGGTGTACAAATATTTATTGTAATCTATTCAGTGTCGAGCCAGACGATAAACTTGTCGCCGGGTTGTCTATTTCCAATGGCAAAGTAAGGGACGAACAGGAACTCTTTGCCATTGATGGTCGAGGTTAAGGCAATTACTTTGGTGCCTTGGATTTCCATTGGTTTTTCCTTGAGTTCGAGATCCTTTGGAACCCGTACGTCTGAAAGGGGGATAGGAGCGTCAATCTGCTCAAGGCCATACACAAACGGACCCCGCTCAATGGCAATCTTGCCCTTGGTCGACTCCACGTTGGGGTCGGGCTGGATCAAGGTGGGCGTGACATCAAAAGTGATATCAACAGCCAGCTGGTCAGACACACTCTGGAAATAAAGGTAGCCATTATTTTCTTCGCCATGAGATGCAGCCGTGCAGTTGTAGTTGACGCCTGGAAGTGCAATAGCAAAAGTAATGGCGGACTTGGGCTCAACTGATACAGACACATTTCCTTTAAGTGGATACCCTGTAGTAACAGTGACCTTGGCCAGCTCATTCTCATAAGTCCCTGGAATATAAAGGTTCAAAGAAACTAGGGAGTTGGATGCCGTAAGCGCATAGTCTTGAAGTGAGTTCATGAGACGAGAGTAGTTTGGAGGGCAGCAGCTAACCTCAAACCAGTCAGATCGCTTGTGGCCACAGCCAACTAGTGGCTGGTCGTAGTAAAAGCTCCTACCATCTAGTGAAGCACCGCCAATCACATCATTGTAAAGGGAACGAGACATTACCTGTGCAATTTCACCATTTGGCTGGTTCTCTAACATGCGCTTCCCAAGGAAAAGAATGCCAATAGAGGCGCAAGTCTCTGCGTAACAATCAAGAGGGAGCTCATAGTCCTCGCCAAACCCTTCCCAGTCAGCAATAGCACCAATACCTCCGTGAATGTAAAACTTCTTATCAATCATATTCCGCCATAGCGTGTTGACAGCTTTATGGAGGGACTTGTCGGTGGTAATGTTAGCTAAGCCTTGGACAGCCGAGAGGAAGTACATAGCTCTGACGCTATGCCCACGAATCTCATCCTGCTCTCTTACAGGCTTATGGGCCTGCATGTACCAGTAGTTGGGCGCGTCTGGCCAAGTCACATCACTATCAAGCTGATCATGGAACCTTGGAATATACTCCTTAGGGTCATAGCCATTGGCAACCGCCTCCTTGGCATAGAAGTCACCATAGTCCAACCCTCGGTACTCGACAAAATATTTCAGTAGCTCAAGATATTCCGGTTCAGGTTTTACTTCGTACAATCGCAGAAGGGCCAGCTCGATCTCTTCGTGGCCAGGATATCCTCGCTTCTGGCCGTCGCCAGGACCAAACACTTGTCGAATATAATTGACAAATCGAATCATGATATCTAAAAACCGCGTGCTTCCCGTGAGCTTGTAATGCGCAACAGCTGCTTCCAGAAGATGGCCTGCGCAGTAGAGTTCATGCTCATGGGCAATATCCGTCCACCGTTTCTCAGGCTCGACCACGGTATAGTAGATATTGATATAACCATCCGGGCCCTGTGCCTTTTCGATCATATCAATGGCATCTTCAATCCATCCGTAAAACGTTTTGTAAAGTGGATCTGAAGAGTCCATATTCTCGAGCGCATAGCAGCAGCTCTCCACAGTTTTTGCAATGTCGCTGTCCCAGAAAATATGAGGCGTGTTGCCATCGCCGTGTTTCCAGGTCAATCTCATAGCATCCCATCGTCCGGTCTGTTTCATTTGGTCATAAATTGCCGGAAGAGTATTCGCCCGAGAATCATTGATTCTACGAGCCCAGAAGGAGGAGTTCTCAACGGTGAATTTCATCCTTTTTTACTCGTCTTGGTGAATGTGCAATAGAATACAGAGATATTCAAGCATAGTACTTTATATATTATACATTTTTATCACGGATATTTTGGATCTTACTTGGTCATACGGACTTTACCGCACTACTAGCCCACGATAGGAGCATCCCGGATATGCATTAGTGGGGGTGCGTGTCTTGCATCACCTTAGGCATGGCAAACAGCATCCTACTTTAATCTGACACAGCCGCCAGTGCTACCCCAGGTTGCCTCGGAGTTTTGGCCAATTTACCAATTTAACCGAATCAGAGCAATGCACTGTCTTTGAGATAATCTTCAATCTCTGTTAGTCTCCAAGTACTAGTAGTAGTAGGTACAAGACGTATTTTGAATTTTGAGCCCCACTTTAGTCAAGCGTGTAGCCCCACTTGAACACTGAACCGTAGAGCATTAACTTATTGTCTTGGAAACATAATCTCAACCCAGTCAATTCCTCCATTTTAAACGACGTATTAAGGCTCCTCTGTAAATACCCCTACCGGTGGAGAATGTGGTTGTAGACTCCCTTCTTCCACTCGGCGGTATCCATACGAAACAATATGCAGGAACTCTTGTACCCCCACCCGGCCAAAATGCCATTAATCGTCACGTATGAATGCTGGTAATGCCCATTATTCCCTACATAGCTGTCAGGCCAACTCCGACTGTAGTTTGCAAAAATCGAAAAATGAGAGCAAACCTGAGCTGGCGGTGACGAGATAGCCAAGTTTTAAGAGACGGTTAATACAAGTCTGATACCGGAGAGCAATTCGGAATACGACGCTTGGAGGACTTGTCGGCTGGACTTACCGCGTATCGAGCAGAAACCAATTCTCTACAGCACGAATTGCGGCATTTTAGAGCCAGCCACAATAGAGTTAGAACTAAGATGGAACGAATAAATTCTCAACGGTGTACCAATAATTTCAAATATAAACGAATTAAGAGTCGCTTGTCCATTATCAATATACCAGTTGGTCTTCCTTCGCCCTAGGCAATGGACTCTAACCAAAGAATATTAGTAGTTGGTCTCCGATACGAGCGGACTTTAATGTACTATTCGTGGTTGATGAGGCTTGTGTTACATATGCGACAGGCAGTTAATTACCGTGACGTTTGCCAACACGCTGATCCTCTAAGCAGCAACATACGGCATAACGCAGCCTCCTACTGCAGTGGACTTGCCACGTCCCTACCCCTTGACTAGTCAGTCTCGGATGTTTCTTTAGATATTTTCCCGAATCTGTAACGAGTACGAGCCTTTGGATATATTGGAGTTTTAAACCTCGATGCACTACCCCGCGATGGTGTTGCGTTGATGCAAAGATAGTCAGATCCCTACTGACTGTGGGGTAAACGGTGCATCCAGATGTATATATATATGTGAAAGACTATGAAAATAAAACCGTATTCCAGTTGATGAATTGATACAATACACATGAAGGAAGAAAAGAACCAGGAGATTGAGGTAGATTATATCGAGTTTGCGGGCGGCAAGGATGACTGGGACACCATTATTGAAAATGCCAAAGCGGCGACCGAAGAAGAGCACGAAATGACTGTGATC
>JAKTQL010002365.1:0-11709 GCA_030558815.1 Blastobotrys malaysiensis
GAATTGGAAACTTTGCACCACATTCTTGCCGAGTGCCCCCTCCATGAGGAGCACCGGCCGCTTCTTCTAGAAGCCAGCGCGACATTTGACCTAAAAACATTATTAGGTACCAAGGACGGACTCAAGCAGACGGCTCAATTCATTTCGAAGAGCCCGACGCTTCCACGCCATTAAAAGGCACACCAAGAGAGATTAATGTCAACTCCATACCATCGGAAGGTTCTCGGTTTTAAATCCTGCGAAGGAAGTGTTTCCCGGGAGCTACGGGGGGTAGCCAATCCCCACGGCGCGAATGCGATAATTTGGGTGGACTCAAGTTGATATGAAACGGATTACTATTGTTATATTGGATTACTATTATGTATTTTATATTGGGTCCTCTGGCGAAAGCCGCTTATAGGACTATAATTGATTTCAGTTCAGTTCAGCGTATTACTTAAAAAACAGGTTCTTGAAGAAGCCAGTGCGACATTTGACCTAATGACATTACTAGACACCATGGACGTACTCAAGCAGACAGTTCAATTTATTTCGTTGAGCCCGATGTTTCCACGCTATTAGCAACCCACAAAGAGATTAACGTGACACCCTACAGTAGGTATTTACTGCACGAGAATCAAAGGGATAGTGGTTTTCTCCCTTTATCGACAGTTTAACTGAGGGATTCCGCATTGTCTACAGTGGACTGGTAACCGAGGTACCAGTCGACTTCGGTTCGCACATGATGTCTATTAGAATGTTTTTGATCTGGCTGGTGAAGCCCAATGTCTTTAGTCTAGATATAGTCTTCCTTTAGCAGTATGCAGAGACTCTAATTAAGAATTATTATTATAAGTGTCTTCCAGTGCGGCCTGCTGCGCCAGTGCAACAGTCCAAGCAGGTTCCAAAGGTAACGCGAGGGACAATGGTCAAAACAACAATAGGTCTAACAATGGCAACAATAACAATAATAATAATCGGAAGCGGAAAACCGGCGACATTAGGGGTAACCAGGATAAGAAGGCCAAGACCGCTAATCCTTGACAAGGCATGTTACTCTCCCCTCCTATACTGATGATATTGCAGAAACGGCTGCTAACAACACAGACTTGGCTCTAACCGAGTCAACTATTCCAAAACATATGAGGAGTAATAATGATTCTTTACCCACTGTGGGACCAGTTTTAGCTTCTCTGGAATGTTCCAGTACGGCTTTTCTGACGGATAATAACATGATTCGGGCACCAATCAGCATACCTGGCAGTTCGACCCCAGTGATGGAGCAAGTTCCATTGCCGGGCGTATAAACAATATATCATTTGGCAGCCACTCGGTGTACTCAGAGCCAGAGTATGTGTGAACAGAGCCTTTAGCTTCCTACGACCTTAGCAAGTTTCAGCTCTAACGACGGGATAAAGTGATCCATGAGGAGGAGGATTTTATTGAAAAAGAAGTCAGGTTAAAAAGAAAACACTAAAGATACAGGTGTGCAATTAAGAATCGAATGGGCTGTCTACTTAGTAACAGTGAGGTTGTGAGTCTGGTAAATGTTATCAGACGCAGTACCAACCTGAATCAAGAAGTCGCCAGCCTCAAGCTCGAACTTATTCTTAAGGGACCAAACTTCAAGATTGGTCATATTAATTGGCACGGTAACCTCAACCGTCTCACCGGCCTTAATCTCAACCTTCTTGAATCCCTGCAGGGCCTTATTTGGAACGACAACGCTAGCAATGAGATCAGAGGCGTAGACTTGGACAACCTCCTTTCCATCAACATCACCAGAGTTGGTAACATTGAGAGACACATTAACAACCTTAGGAGCCTTAGAAGCCTTGAAGTTGTTCGGCGAGATGGTAATGTTATCGTAGGTGAAGTTAGTGAAGGACAAACCGTGGCCAAATGCATACATTGGAATTGGGTCATCCAAAACATAAGTTGAGGAAAAATCAAGAGTACCGTTAGGATAAGCACGACCTGGAGTAGAAGGTCGGCCGCCATTTGGATAGTTGTAGAAACCTGGGGTGGTGCCCACAGAGTGAGGAATAGAGACAGCAAGCTTGCCGCTTGGGTTGACATCACCAAACAAAATGTCTGCAATAGCATTACCGTACTCCTGGCCCGGATAGAACTGCTGAACAACAGCGGTAGCATTTCGGTAGATGTCACTGGCAGTAACTGGTTTTCCAGACACCATAACGACGACAGTAGGAACACCAGTAGCAATCACATTCTGGACAAGCTCAAACTGAGCGCCAACAAGATCGAGAGAAGAAATATCAATATGCTCACCAGTAGTAGCATTGTAACCACCCCACAACTCGTACTGGTCTCGAGACCAAGTGCCAACCATTACGACAGCAACGTCAGAGTCCTTGGCAGCTTCAACAGCCTCAGGAATACCTGAGGCATCGTTTGACCATCGCTCACAGCCAAGAGCCCAGTTGACATCTATTCCTCGAGACTTGGCTGCAGTAGCGATACCCTCCTTTGGAGTGACACCAAGACCATTGTCAGCAGCGCCCTTAACAACGTAATCACCATAGGCCATGAAATCAGTGTGTGGGCCAATGAGAGCAATCTTCTTCTGGTCCTTGAGCGGGAGAAGAGACTCGGTGTTCTTGAGGAGAACAATTGACTCAGTGTCGACCTTTCGAGCAAGCTCGGTTTGGGAACCGAGAGTCTTGTTGTAGGTAGTGTGCATGTATGGGTTCTCAAAGAGGCCCATTCGGAACTTGGCCCGGAGGACTCGAGCAACAGCGTCATCAACTCGGGACTGCTTAACTCGCTTGTCTTTGAGAACCTCTGGGATTGTTTCAAAGTTGTATGAGCCACCACCCATCTCAACATCAACACCAGCGTTTAGAATTAGCTCAGTGATGGTCTCTCGGTCACCAACAGCGGCCTGATTGTGAGCGGTGGCGACCAGGTCAGATCCTCCAGCATCAGTCATGGTGTAGTAGTCGTAGCCCCATTCTTCCTTGAGGATCTCAGTAATGAGGTGATAATCGGTAACAGCTGGAACGCCGTCATAGGAGGAGTAGGCAACCATGATGGACGTGGCGTCAGCATCGATGATAGCTCGCTCGAATGGTCGGAGATAGAGAGATCGCATATCTCGCTCACCGCCTGCGACAGGTGCGCAGTTGAGGCCACCCATTGGCGAGCCAAAACCAGCAAAGTGCTTCACCATGGCGGACATATTGTATTCCTGGAGACCAGTGACAAATGCATAGCCCATCTCACCGGAGAGATAAGGGTCTTCACCATAATTTTCCTCAACTCGGCCCCATCGGAGCTCACGAGCGAGATCAACGACGGGTGCAAAGATCTGAGAAGCACCGAAGGTAGAAGCCTCCCGGGCGACGATCTCGGCAATCTCCTTCACAAGCTCAGGGTCGAAAGACCCAGCCTGGGCAATTGGAGATGGGAAAATAGTACCGTTA
Source organism: Blastobotrys malaysiensis (assembly GCA_030558815.1). Lineage (NCBI taxonomy): Eukaryota > Fungi > Ascomycota > Dipodascomycetes > Dipodascales > Trichomonascaceae > Blastobotrys > Blastobotrys malaysiensis. The sequence continues at coordinate 3,426 of JAKTQL010002365.1, forward strand.
ATTACCAAGGCACCGTGGATACCTTCAGTCTGGAAGAAGGCAGGGATACCAAGTTCGGTCTCCTCGACGAGATACTTCTGCGCGTATTCAACACCGGACCGGAGCATGTCAGCGGGGGATGGCTGACCAATATAGATAGAGCCACCTCGAGTCTTGATATATGTTTCCAAACCGGTCTTGTTGAACTCGCCAGTGGTAATGTTCATGTAGTTGGTGATATCGCCCTGCAAAAGCTGAGCCATCTTATCCTCGGTAGACATCCGGGAAAGCAAATCCTTAACTCGAACTTCGATATCCTGGTTAGGATCCTTATACTTCGGGGACTTGGAGGCTGCAGTCACGAGTGCCAGCTGGGCAGTCGCCAGCGCCAATTGCTTAACAGAGACCATTGTGCTAGTTTGATGAACTGGAAACACTCGAGGAAGTATAGCTTTTTATATCCCTATCGGCATGGTAAAGTCAACTTATCAATGCAGATGGTATGTCTCACGGGCCAAGAGTCGGATGTATCTGGCGAAGTGGGTGTTCGTAGGCTAGAATAAAAAAATGTGGAGTGCCTATTTGCCGGAACAAACTACGGATAAATTCATGGGCGGCAGTTTATACAGTGCAAGACGAAAAGAGCATCTGTGATCCTTCACCAGAGTACCAGCTATGATATAATAATACGCTGCACTATACGGTACTATATCACAGTGTATAGTACGGTTATTGGTCTGTTGTGGGGAATTCGCTTACCATCAATTACCTGTTTGTATTTTTGATCTCGGGCCAAAAATAATGTCGCCCCATTAACTTGGATTTCGATATTTACCGGTATGCCCGCAAGTGGGTCCGAAGGGCATAGGAGGATGATACATGGTGGAGGGAGTATGAATTCTTCGTTCCCCTATTGCAAGAAAGCAATACGCCTCGGCACCATGCAATGCATATTAGGTGGCATGAAAAATATATACCGGTACAGTACAAGTTTGAATATCACTCTCTTATCAAAAAGACTCTGAAGCGCTTTTAACTGAGTTCTTTTTTTTTTCTTCCTTCGCCAATTTTTGAGAGAGTCTTAGTTGTATTGCACGTCAAAACAATTTTCAATATTCTGAGAACCTGTTTCGCCGAGGACTTATCCCCCCTTCTTATTTTCAATCACGGACCGAGAAGTTGCATAACGTATTTGACCCCCCGAAACATGCATATTGTAGCTGAACATGTGCGGGGCTCCACTTCTGTTTGTGCGGGGCTCCACTAACTGGTTGTGTGGGGCTCCACGCGTTTAGACGAGGACCTGCAGCTCCAATAAAAGGTTCATGATGCTTCGTATCAAGGTATAGAACAGGTAAATGCCTAAGAATTATCGATACATTGAAATGAGGCTATAATTTGCCGCTCTTACCAGAACTCAATTTTTTTTCCGGGATCTCAGTTCCGGTTGAATTTCAGGTGGGCAACCCCTAATGGCTTAATCAAATGGTCTAGGCTCGGTATCCATGCTCACATTATGTTAGTCTCAATGTAAGAATCTCCATTAGGCTAGGGATAGCTACTATTTGGATGGGCAATGGAATATCCTGACATCCTTACGGATTTGTTATACAGTAGCACCCATTTCACATTGGAAATTCGTAAGGTTTTTGTACAATGGCAAATATTCGTGGGAAAGCTGTAAATCCTGATATGTTAAATAATGCGGTTGCCCGTACAGGGATATCTGCTAGTAAACGAGAACGTTATTCATTTGGAAACGAAGATTATCGGCCGTTGATAGCTTGCATTGAGAACAACTGCAATACAACTATTGTACACTTGAATCTCATGGCCAAAAACACTGGAGGAGTCTAACAGTTCGTCTTTTACATAGAAGTACGCGTAGAAAACGGCGGAGGGAGATGAGATACAGATACTACACTGTAGAAACTCCGCATTGTTTTACACAGACATGAACCCCGCGTCCTAGATAATTCAGTTGGTTCCCGGCTATGGCTGCCACTCACTAATACATGCGGGGGATGTCTATGGCATGCAGGAACACCAAGTTTGTAGCCTCGGTCTCCATAGGGCGCTAAATTCTGCCTTAATGGCCAACCAGCTGTCAGGAGTGGTGAGTTGAGGAAGGTTAATTTGGAGATTGGATCTCCAAGGTTGAAGAAAGTTAGATACTATTGTATCCACCAAACGATTCATGATGTATGCGAGTTTCTGCTTGTTCACACGATGTACCATAAGGATCTGTATTGGTTGTACAAGTAACAAGCACCTACTATAACTGCCTTGTTTTTTTCCGTCTTCTGCATTGTAACCTCCACCGTTGATCAACGAGGCTTTCTGTAGTTAACATATTGACATCTGAAATTGGACCCACTATTTCTCGTCTATAAAAGGGTTAACAATTCCTTTCAAAAATGGTCAGATCGCAACTTAGCAATCACTTATCCCGCCTTTGCCCGGAAACATGAAGTCCTCCATCTTGCTCGCCCTGTCCGCTGCCCTTGTAGCTGCGGCACCATCTGCCCTTACCAAGCGTGACGACTCATGCGGTACCTGGGATATTCTTAACACCGATAGCTTTGATTTGTACAACAACCTCTGGGGTGCAGATAGCGGATCTGGTTGGCAATGTATCGGTGTTGAATCATCTAGCACCAATCAGATTACTTGGCACACTGAGTGGTCTTGGGCTAACAATGAGAACAGCGTCAAGAGCTATCCAAATGTGATGCCCACTAATTGGTCTGCCAAGCAGCTCTCCAGTTTCTCTTCCCTCTCAACTTCTTGGACTTGGAGTTATACTGGTACTGATATTCGCGCCGATGTTGCGTATGATCTCTTCACTGCGTCCTCGCCTGATGGCGACCACGAATACGAAATCATGGTTTGGCTTGGTCGATTCGGTGGCTGCAACCCGATTAGCAGTTCCGGCTCTGCTATTGACTCTCCTACTATTGGAGGTATCAGCTTTGACCTTTATGAGGGACCAAATGGTGCTACCACTGTTTACAGCTTTGTTGCTTCCAGTGACCAAACTAGCTACTCTGGTGACCTCATGGACTTCTTTGATTATCTCGTTAATAACCAAGGCTTCGCCACTTCGCAGTATTTGCAAGTCGTTGGCGCAGGTACCGAGCCATTTACTGGTTCGGAATGTGCGTTCTGGTCTGAATATACGCTTAATGCGTACTAAATATTTTCCTTCTTTGCTCCATGGATTTACTGCCTGATAGAGCAACTCACACGATAAGGGGGTCTGGTCTGTGCTGAATAGTTTCTTATATTTAAATCTATCTTATTGTATCTCACTAGTCTTTCCGTTTTGTGCAAAAGATTTTATCGCATTTTTGCATTTTTACTACAGTACCGGCTTAGAGTCTATGTGTATCTTGTATCTACGATCACTACTGTTGTCAATAAATGCTTAAGACCATACGTGAGGTTTTCCCTCAGGCCATCAGATGCATTTGCTGAGGAAATCGACCTCGTCTGCCTTCATTTGAATTTTATTTTCATAGAAACTAAAGACCAGTACCCTGTACTAATCTTTAATTTATTCGCTCTAAAGAATGACCCCGAATCAAAGATTATTATTAAGACGCTACATCGGTATATATGGCCAATATGAGATATTTATCGCGTGATACTTACTACCGAATGTCATCAAACACACACGAAAATGGTACGCATGTACAATGCCAGATATACATTGCCCATGCATGGGCATCGCTGATCATAATTCAAGACAGATGCATGTGTACCTAATTACCATGTACGGTATGTTCCAACTAAAATTAAGGGTAATCTATTAGAAGGTTAATGGTACATAATTCACTGTCAATAATCCTCGATTTTAGGCAATATATTAGACACCATAATCTTTGATTAGAAGAAGTCATAGATTAGTACCGGTATTAAATATCTACCGGTATGATACCATTCTCAGAATTAGCATTTCCAGATTCATATACAGATACACTTGATGAATATTAGGATCTCAATACCAGCTCTACTGGAAATAAGACAGTCAACTGCGATCACTCGAAGGGAATAAAGGTTTTATTTTCTTGGAGAACCGTTTCCCTAATCTCGTTGGGGGGGGAGCCAATCCTCACAACGGATATTGTACGTTAGGCCATCGCATGGGAGAAATAATAGTATGAACATCTGTGATATACCACGTAGTGCAGTGATACTGATCTTACCAAGAACAGAAAGTGCGGAATATCGGCTAAATTCGGTACGCCTCTACTGTACAAGAAGACACTAGAGGAGCATGCATTTAGTGTTATTGTAATAACTTATTTTCTGGTGGACGTAAAAGTTCCTTCATGATACACTCCAGTTGAGGGTAAATTCTATGCGGAAAGCAATTATGTACCGTATTACCATTTCGTCAAGTTAGCCCCATGGAATTATCCTGTAGGTAGTGATGAGCGGACAAAGTATATCTGATAATTTTGCTTCTACCGGTAATGTATACCAGGTAGTTGATTTGTCTTCAATATTTAGTACCATCGGAATGAAGAAACAGAGTGGCAGAGTGACAGGAAGATTAGCTCTAGTCAAGGAAGTAATTGCAAGCTTTGAAGGGGTGCCGTACGGTAGTACCGGTTGTAGAGGCCTAACATTTGTTGATTTATGTTATTCTCTTTGGTACCAATGGGTTAAAACTACCATGTATCATTTATCCGGTTCAATGAATTAATCAATTACCTTAGTTATCACACGATCGTTCTTTTCTTAAAATACCTTGTTTTGTAAGAGGGGTAAAGATAATGTATGGTGGTTTGCAGATTTATTGGGCCTTATTCTTGGACAGATGAGCACCTCATTTATTCCGGTTGATTCAAGACATCGAGCTAAGGTGCTTGGCGGCTCCTGGAGCCACTGGTATATTATGTCTGGCGTTCCTCAGTTGCCCCACAATACATTACCAGGTAGTTTACAGAGCTTGCGCCTTTGCCCCGCATATTGGTTGCGGACCGAGAAGTCGCATAACATCTTTCGCAAGAGACTATATACATACTGGTAACCCCTCCCCCTCCCCAGGTACATAGTTTTAGACTTCTTAGAGGTAAGTATGCATATATACTACGTATACAATACTTATGTGAGAACTTTGGCGTGCACCGTCGATCTATTAACCAGGTGTAATGGATAATTCGAGGCGCAGAACAACTGTAATGTGTTTTGTATCTATCACATAAAGTTCCAAGCGTATTTTTTTTTTTTGAAATAACCGTGAGTGCAATGAGCTTCATTCCATTGTAAATTACAGTGTCCCGGAGTTTTGGGCGCGTTTTGCGGATACCAGACCGATAATACCCCGTAATTTTCCCCGGAACCGATTTGATTCCATGGAGCAATCGATGATTGTAAAAAAAGGTTCAGTGATTCCGCGAAACATGGACTGAGTCGCGTCGGAAATATAACGAGCTGTTGCATTTATCGGCCGCTATAATTTTTCTTATTGCAACGAAATTTACACCTTTAGGGTGAAGGTAATAGTCGCCAAGAAAGATCAATGTCTTCTCGATATTGAATAGCCGGTTAAATGACAAAATACATTTATTAGCCCGTAGATTGATGTGTCAGGCAAGATGTCATGATGTAGGTATATTATGAACAGCATATTGACATTCATGGATTCGATTTAGGCAAGCCACACATCTGTATGAACAGAAATCATTGGGAAATAAATTAACATTGTAACAACACACATCTGCTAGTCAATATTTATCATTTAGAAGTTTTACATACCGTACTATTGTGCTAGTACCGTATTTGAAGAGAGATGAGGGTACAAAATTGGCTGATGTCGAGTTCGACGCACCCAATGGACAAGGTTACTGAGCAGTCTGCCATGTGCATGACAATGACCTAATGTTGTATTTCAATCATTGTGTTCCTGCTGTATTATCCAGCATAAAAACAATTATTATTTGCAATTAGCAATTGTAAAAACCACCCGCAGTCAACATGGGAAGGTTCCGAAAGGGATTGTAACCCACTCGAGCGCCAAGCAGACATGCAAGGATACAGCTACGTAGATATAAACCAGCAATACAGTTGACTCGGGTGTAAACCTTCATCTCCGCCGCCGGCCCCTCTGTCCCATAAACCTTATGTCATACCGGTAGATGTAGCACGGCTGCAGCATTACACCTTACCGGTACATGATGCCATTTACCCGGTGTGCTGGTATAACGACTGGTCTAATTAGAAAATACACAATAATTCGCCTTGCCAAGCCGATAAAATATTCACAATATTCTGGGCATTGTCGACTACCTGGCGATCATGAGTTGTATTGGTAAAAGTCAGATTTCGGTATGATGGCGGGAGAAGCGGCTTATCGGACATCAACATTGACCACCCCACATACAAAACCACAATGGCCGACCCTAATACGAGTGTACCAAATAAGTCACAGTTTTCAGCATCGAAATGGGATTTAATCAGAGTGACAGCTAACCGGTTCACGTACTCAAAGGAGTATATCGTGGCCTATGTATTGCTCACGGTGCTATCTATCGTCACTGTTGCCTTATCACTGGCTACTCCAACCGGCTGTCCCCACTTTACATTCTACGTAAGTAATACAAAGCGAAGGGCGAGGTGACAACTAATTGTGGACAGATATTTGAGCTTATAATTCTGGTAGCCCTGCTGCTAGAGGTTGGAGTGCGCATGATTGCGTTGAGGCAGTTCTTTTGGAAGTCCTGGTGGAACATTGCCGATGCGATATTAATGATTATCTGCGTGATAACTCTAGCGCTTGTGTTTGCTGGATGCTCCAAAGGGGTGCGAATTGGCCGGAGAGCGTTTACATTTCTGCTGGTGATTCGAAACGGGGTACAGATAATCCGAATGGTCAATCTCCTCTGGAGGAATACCAACAATATCAGCAACCGCCAGATTGACATTGACCTGGACCATGTACAAGACTCAGGATTTGTATTGCTCCCTGACGACGAAAACGAGCTGGATCCGGAGGTGGTATGGGAGCACGAAGACTCCCCAGGCCACCACCATCAGTCACGCCCCCACTACAGCGACGATGAGGAAACTAACAACTAATTACATCCCTATATACACGCGCGCAATTCGCGATAGGTGTTGCGATTTTTGTTTATCGTTGAATTGTTTTACCGCGTGTTGGCAATAGTGCCGCAGTTTTTGCACGTTCGCTTCTCCATGTCCTTTTCAAAGTCGAAAATAGCCGCCTTAATCTGGGTGACCAGGTCGACCATGTGGAAAGAAGTTTCGTACACGATTTCCTTGCAGCTCTGGCAGTACCACCGCAGGGTATCGTCCATGCCCTCTGGTCGATCCTGCTCAATCACAATACCAATCGTGTCGGCATACCGGACCGGGTTATGCGGAACGTTGGCTACACCAAATGGTTAGCGGAAAAGCTACCCGGAAAAGAAAAATACTTACGCGGAAGAAGGAACATGTCGCCCTCGCCGATGGTGATGTCCTTGAACTCGCCATTGTCGACGACTTTGAGAGTCATGGTGCCCTTGATTTGGTGGAACCACTCGGGGGTCTGGTTGATATGGTACTCGGTACGGGCGTTGGGTCCGCCGACGACCTGCACCATGAACCCTCCCGAGTGCAGGCAGTAGTTGTTCACGGGAGGCTTGAGCAGGTGAGAATTCTCCTCGAGCCACTTTGGCAGATTGATGGGCGACGCCAACACCATTTTACGACTGTAGGAATATCCTTTGGCTGCGTACACCGGGGCGAGATCCACAGGGTTTAAATGTGCAAATGCAACGCTGACAAACGCAAATGTTTCAACCCGTTTTCTAGCCCTTCGGGAGTCCTCTCTCCATTTTTCTTGGGGACGAGTCATGCGATTATCTGATTCGCCTTCCGAAAATGGCCAGAGTTGGGGGCACGCCGCACGGGATGGCACTTCCGACCCATCCTTATAGCCAAGGTTAATGACTAGGGTAAATTTGTAGTGCTATTAGCAATGTAGTATTGTAGATACGGTAGCTGGGTTTTCGTAGGTTCTCATGGCGTTTGTCGTTTAGAGGACTCGGCCGATTGTGCTGTAAGCGGCAAAGTACCGGTATCAGTCATCGAATGCGTATTGATACAGGAATGTCCCCAACTGTTTCGTACTGCTCGCCAGCTACCTGCCGCAGGTGCCCCGAAATGGCAGCTTTTCAATTCCTGAGCGCAGGTGTGTGGCCAAGAGCCGCATGCGGCATCTGAACCCGATACGCACGGCTGTAACAAGCCGTTGCCAGGGGGGTTTGGGGGCTTTGCCCCCAACTACGGGAGC
>JAKTQL010002365.1:12466-38930 GCA_030558815.1 Blastobotrys malaysiensis
AGAGGACTCGGCCGATTGTGCGGTAAGCGGCAAAGTACCGGTATCAGTCATCGAATGCGTATTGATACAGGAATGTCCCCAACTGTTTCGTACTGCTCGCCAGCTACCTGCCGCAGGTGCCCCGAAATGGCAGCTTTTCAATTCCTGAGCGCAGGTGTGTGGCCAAGAGCCGCATGCGGCATCTGAACCCGATACGCACGGCTGTAACAAGCCGTTGCCAGGGGGGTTTGGGGGCTTTGCCCCCAACTACGGGAGCTCGAGGGCTGGCCCTCGAAGACACTACACGAGCAATTACCTGGGGGACCAGTCCCCCAGACCCCCTGTAGCAGGGGCTCTGCCCCTAGAACCCCGGACGGGGGTTTGGGGGTGGAACCCCCAACTGCGGGAGCTCGAGGGCTGGCCCTCGAAGACACGAGGCGAGCAATTATCAGTCCTGGAGCTAGCGGAGGGCTGGGTACTGAGGCATACGCGTGGCACGCGTGGCAGGCGTAGATATGTGCACTGTGCGGCTGAGGTTTGCCACCCGAACTCCCAGCGCGCGCCCCGCCCTTCCAAAAACCCCGGCGCGTGTCGCCATGGACAACAAACGACCACCCGATCGGAAGACTGGAGGGACAGCGAGTCGCGGCGACACACGAGAGTTGAGGACGGAAGACACAAGAGACGCAAGACTCGCGACAAGACGACATAATTGACCGAAAGATGGCTCCGACCGAGAAGAAACGGGGCTCTGTGAGCGAATCGGGCAAGGAGGACGCCCCGCCGGTGGCGAAAGACGCCAAGAAGAAGCCCGAGGAGGAGGAGGAACTGTCCGAAGAGGACCAGAAGCTCAAGGAGGAGCTGGAGATGCTGGTTGAGCGGCTCAAGGTACGTGTGTCCGCCACAATTGCCTGAAAAAATACTAACGCGACCAGGAATCGAACACTGAACTGTACGAGTCGGCTCTGGAGAGCCTCAAGAACATCATCCGCACCTCAACGTCCTCCATGACGGCGGTGCCCAAGCCATTGAAGTTCTTGCGCCCGCACTACCCGGCGCTGAGCGAGCTGTACCCGCAGTGGCCGCAGGGACGTCTCCAGGACCTGCTGGCGGACGTGCTGTCCGTATTGGGCATGACCTACTCGGGCGAGGGCAAGCGCGACTCGCTCAATTACCGGCTCAAGGCGAGCTTTGAGGACCTGGGCAACTGGGGCCACGAGTACGTGCGGCATTTGGCGTTGGAGATTGGAGAGGAGTATGGGATTCGCGTAGACGGGGAGCAGTCGACGGAGGATTTGCTGCAATTGGCGCTTAAGATCGTGCCCTTCTTCCTCAAGCACAATGCGGAGGCGGACGCCATTGATCTGTTGCTCGAGCTCGAGGCAATTGACCGCCTGCCGCAGTTTGTTGATAAGAACACGTTTGCCCGGGTCTGTCTCTACATGGTGAGCTGTGTGCCGCTATTGGCGCCCCCGGATGATTCGGCGTTTTTGCACACTGCGTACAATATTTACCTGACGCACGGGCAATTGACCCAGGCGCTGGCGCTGGCGATTCGTATCGACGACGAGGAGCTGATTCGGTCCGTGTTCAGCGCCACCACGGACGAACTGGTACAGAAGCAGCTCGGGTTCATTCTGGCCCGCCAGCAGTACTGGTTCGAGGTGGACAACGAGGAGGTGCAGAACTGCATCTCCAACGTGGCGCTATCGGAGCACTTTGTGTACCTGGCCAAGGAGCTCAATTTGCTGGACCCCAAGGTGCCGGAGGACATTTACAAGAGCCACCTGGAGAACGCACAGTTTGGCGCTACGGGCGGCATTCTCGACTCTGCCAAGCAGAATTTGGCCGCGTCCTTTGTCAATGCGTTTGTCAACTGCGGCTACGGCTCGGACCGGCTTTTGGTGAGGGGCGACGAGGCAAACTCGTGGATCTACAAGACCAAGTCCAAGGGGATGCTTTCCACCACCGCGTCGCTGGGGTCTCTGTTCCAGTGGAACTTTGGCGAGGGCCTGCAGCAGCTCGACAAGTACGTGTACTCCTCGGAGGAGGACATTAAGGCCGGCGCGCTGCTCGGTATTGGTGTAGTGAACTCGGGCGTCCACGACGTGGCGGACCCTGCCCTGGCGCTGCTTGGAGAGTACCTCGACTCGTCGAGCGACGCTATGCGGACCTCTGCTATCATTGGACTGGGGCTCTCGTATGCTGGGTCACGGCGACAGGACCTGGCGGACCTGCTGACCCCCGTGGTATCCAACAATGAGTTGTCGATGCATTTGTCCTCTCTGGCGGCGCTCTCGCTGGGTCACATCTTCGTCGGGTCCGCCAATGGCGACGTTACCTCGACCATTCTGCAGACACTGTTGGAGCGGGACGCTATCCAGCTCTCGGACAAGTGGACTCGATTCATGGCACTCGGCCTGGGTCTATTGTATATGGGCAAGTACGAGCAGACGGAGGAGGTCATTGAGACCATCAAGGCCATTGAACACCCCATTTCCAAGGTGATTGAGGTGCTGGTGACCATTTGCTCCTACGCCGGTACTGGTAACGTGCTGCAAATTCAAAAGCTGCTCCACGACTGCACGCTAAGACCCGAGCCAGAGACCTCCAGCTCCGCCGCCAAACCCGCCGAAGAGGCCAAGGCTTCTGAGGAGGCCGCCGCTGCCGGTGGCGAGGGTGAGGAAGATGTGGAGATGGAACAGGGCGTGGAGGAGACGCCTAGCAAGAAGCCACAAGTCAAGAAGGAAGAAGAAGAAGAGGAGACCACCTCGGAGGAGGAGAGCCTGTTCCAGGGGTACTCGGTGTTGGGTATCGCCGCCATTGCGATGGGCGAGGAGATTGGCCAGGACATGGTGCTGCGGCACTTTGGCCACCTCATGCATTACGGGGATGCTCACATTCGCCGGGCGGTGCCACTAGCGATGGGCCTGGTCTCGGCATCTAACCCCCAGATGAACGTGTTCGACACGCTGTCGCGGCACTCGCACGACTCTGACCTCGAGGTGGCGATCAACGCCATCTTCTCCATGGGCGTCGTTGGCGCCGGTACCAACAATGCCCGTCTGGCACAGCTGCTGCGCCAGCTGGCGACATACTACTCTCGAGAGCCAGACTCGCTCTTCATGGTGCGAATCGCCCAGGGTTTGGTACATCTCGGCAAGGGCACGCTGACCATCTCGCCATTCAACACGGACCGTCAGATTTTGTCGCGGGTGTCGCTCGCGGGCCTGCTGACTGTGTGCGTGTCACTGTTGGACCCCAAGTTCTTCATTCTGGGCAGTGACCACGAGCTGCTCTACTACCTGACCCCAGCGATCCGACCGCGGATGCTCATTACCCTTGACGAGAACCTCAACCCAGTCAAGGTGAACGTGCGGGTCGGCCAGGCGGTCGATGTGGTGGGCCAGGCAGGTAAGCCCAAGACCATCACTGGGTGGGTGACCCACTCCACCCCAGTGCTGCTGGGCTATGGCGAGCGGGCCGAGCTCGAGGACGACGAGTACATTGCGCTCGCCCACTCTCTCGAAGGCATTGTCATTCTCAAGAAAAATGAAGATAGAATGGATCTAGATGCGTAAGTCTTATGTATTTATCAAATGAAACCCCCTTGTAACATGCTTCCAATCACCAAGTACAAGATATTCTAACATTTGTCCTTGTACGACGACTCTTCGTACGATAGAGAACCTAAGTCCATTTAATAGTCAAAATATAAGTGTTAGTACATTTATTCAAAGTCCTTGAATCGTCCATCAAATGCGTCGCAGATCCAGTGCATCAACTTGTCGTAGACAATCGAGTTGGCATTGTGGTGGTAGATGGAATGGTCAGAATCCGGGAATACGTGCACATCGTAGTTCTCCACCCCGTGCTTGTCAAATTCGTCCAAAAGCACCAGCGAGTTCTGGAAGTGGACATTGTCGTCTCCAGTGCCATGCATCAACAAGAATCGCTCATTCTGTGCAATAGCAGTCACGTTGTTGACCCGCGATTGAGCATAGCCCTTGGCATTGTGCTTCGGAGTGTGCATGTACCGCTCAGTGTAGATAGAGTCGTAGAACCGCCAGTCGGTCACCGGGGCCACTGCCATGCCGTACTTAAAAGTATGGCCAGCATCACCCTCCAGCGTCTTGAGCGTCATATACCCACCGTAACTCCAGCCCCAGATGGCTAATCTGTCCGAATCAACGTAGCCTTTACTGGCCCAATGCTTTGCCGCAGCAATTTGGTCATGCACTTCATAGGTGCCCAGCTGGTCTCGCACAACTGCTCGGAACTTACGCCCCATGTACCCAGTGCCCCGGCCGTCTACCGTCACTACAATAACGTCCTTTGAAGCAGCCAGAATAGCCTGGAAGTCAACGCCGAATCGCTTGTCCACGTTTTGTGAACCAGGACCACCGTATACATAGAACAAAACAGGGTACCGCTTGGCCGGGTTGAAATTCGGGGGGAGCCGCTCCACATAGTTGGCCACAATGGGCTCGCCCTTATCGCCCTTGGCTACTTCGACCTGCCCGTGGTTCCACGTAGGCAATGCGTACGAGTCAAGTGTGTGCTGTAGCTCGCGGTTATCCTCCACAAGGTCTCCCTCAGCGAGAAGGAATTGAGAGTCAGTCTTGAGGACCTTCTGCCATGGTACATCCGGTCCTCGGGATGTCAACAACGCGTACTTGGTATCTCCAGAGAAGGAGACAGTGTAGTAGCCTTCACGCTCCTCGGTGATAGGAATCACTGTTGGATTCTCCTGAATCTTCACCGAGTAGAGGTGTCGCTCGACCGGGCTCTTCTTAGTAGCCGTAAAGTAGACCTGGTTAGTCTTGGAGTCAAACGCAGAAGGCGCATCGACCACCTCCCACTCTCCAGAGGTCAACACGACCTGAGGCTCCTTAGCATCTAGTGGCGAAAAGTAGGCCAAGTGGCTATACTCATCGACAATAATGGTGTCAATGTACCCGTCTTCCGTAAGGCCTGTGTCAGGATTGGCAGGCACATACATAGTATCATGGGTAATCTCAAACCACCCTTTACCTCGGAGATCCTCGGTTCGGACGATTTTCCCCGTTCGCGAACGGGCGTCGACAACGCTGACCTTGAGGATATCGCTCTCACGGTTCGTCAACCGCACAATTACCTTGTCGCTTCCAGCCCATGTAACCTCAGTGATGAGTCTGTCCTTATCTGGGTTCTCCTCAGTGGGTACAGCGTAGAATTCCTCCGACTCAATCTCAAGGAAGAGAATGTCCACCACAGGGTTGGAGAACCCAGGCTTAGGGTACTTGATCTTTCGAACCTCTGGGTACGCATCAGGGGACTCTCCGGCGCCGTACTGGACAAAGTAAGGAATAGGGAACTCAGGCACGGCACTATCATTGGTTCTCAGGAAAGCCAAATACTCACCAGACTGCGACCACCACAACGCCTTGGCCCCAGAAAATACCTCCTCCTCGTAAACCCAGTCAGGACGCCCGTAGAACACGTCCTTCCCGCCATCCTGGGTCACCTTGACCACCTTCGGTTCGTCTCCCACATACCGTAGGTATAGGTTATTGTCATACACAAAGGCGATTCTGTCTCCACGAGGTGACCACTCAGCAAGAGCGAGCTTAGAGTTATGGTTATCCACGAAAACGGGCTCAATAACGCCCGATTCAAGGTCTTTGACAAAGTACCGCGCAAAGGTCGAATGCCGCCAGTTCTTCTCCATGTCTGCACCAATCAAAATTCGCGTGTGATCAAAGTTGAGCTCGACAGAGTCCACATAGTGCTTGATACCCTTGTACTCGAACTCGGTGGAATTGAGCACAAAACGCTTGTACGACTTGTCGCCCCACTGGGCAATGGTGTACTGGTCATTCTCGAAAATCAAGTAATCTCCCCCGCCGGAGGAGGCGCCTGGAATAGGATCGATCCATCGGATCTGCTTGAGCTGAGGACGGAACTTGCCAGTTCGCATTTCCTCCAGAGAGAGTTGCTTGAGGCCATCTACTACGGCGCTCGAGTCTTCCGTGCCTTGACTTCGCGTGGTGAGCGCAAACACCAGCAGCACCAGAGCAGTAAGGCATGCCCCTAGGAATACCAGCACGGTCCTTCGCCGCACGATTCGGCTCTGCTGGCGATGTCCATAAATGTCGCCTTGGAGCTCCTTGTCGTCGAGAAGGTCTTCCCGCGAGTTGAGTGCTGCGATATGGTCGAATATCTCAGAGGACGTGCTCGGTCGCCCGCTCTCGGCAGGCTCATACTTGGGCTCCGCCATGGTCTACCGCTCTATTATCTTTATTTGCGTTTACCAGGAGTTCAATCGGTTCTTGGAGGTTTCAATGTACGGCACTGAGCAATGTCGGGGTTAGGATCTCACTGTCTCACTTTACCCCCTAAATTGAGACATGATAAAATAGGCGCCCGATTAACAATATACTACTTGATTATGGGAATGTATTGATGAATGTTGGTTTTCTAGTTGAATGAATTGATTGGACTTTAGGTGGCTATTTAGAGTCCGAGGGAGATAAAATGGTAACTTTAAATGGATCTATAGATCTTGGAATTCGATAGCCAACCCACACCTCTCTGTATGTAACCATAACTTTGAAATGACAACGCGATCTTATAGAATGGGCACTAGTTCTCGTTGTTAAATCTCTTTAATCAAACCGATAAATTTAATTTCACCAGTATCTTGTAAACTTGTTCCGGTTAGTGTACTGGAAGCTGGGGACCTTGATACAAGAGTCCTAGCTCCTTCACCCAATGCATCTACTCTATTATATATAGACTAATATATAACACAACATGTACTAGTAACAGTACAGATAAAATTCTAACGGCCGTCGAGCCCAAACTCAAGTTCCTGCTCCAGGTCAAAACCTTCTCGCGTAGAACGACTATTTTCCTGGGGCTTGGGGGGCTCATCCTGATATCGCACTTCTTTATCAGGGATACCTATTGAGTCCTTGCGCCCTGGGGGCGCATGCTCAGCGGGGGAGCTGTACGATGGATGCTGGCCCATACTGTACTGCTCAGATGCCGGGGCCTCCACGGGCTGCTGTGGCTGCACTGGCTGCGGCTGTGGTGGTGGTGCCTGCTGCGGTTCCTGTGGTTGACGCACCATGGCCCTGAACTTTACCACTTCATCAAGAATCATCTCTCGCATCTTGTCCATGTCATTCTCTTCTTCAAAAGAGAAGTCAAACTCGGTAGGACACCCGGGCTCGTCGTTGGGTTCGTGCCAGATGCGCAGGTATGGGTGCTCAAGGGCTTCCTCGACGGTGACTCGATCCGCGGGGTCAAATGCCAACATCTTTTCAAGCAGATCGAGCGCCTCCGGGTTCGCTCGCGGATACAGCTGCTGGAATGGCACCTTGGGCATGTACGGCAAAGACCGCACGTACTCCTGGGCCCGCTGCGAGCCAATTCGCGACAAGGTCTCCTCAGAGGGAGTACCCAAAATGCGCAGAATCTTGTTGAGCTGGTCAACATAGTCGTGACCCTTGAAGATGGGCTTACCGCCGAGCAATTCGGCGAGGATGCACCCGACCGACCAAATGTCAATGGCCTTGGTGTAGCTCATAAATGAAAGCATAATCTCTGGCGCTCGGTACCACCGCGTAGCCACGTACTCGGTCATGAACCCAGCGTTTCGCTCGGGGTCGATGGAAAAACCTCGGGCGAGGCCAAAGTCGCAGATCTTGAGTTCGCAGTCGGCATTGACGAGCAGGTTACCAGGCTTGAGATCACGGTGCAGCACATTGGCCGAATGGATGTACTTGAGGCCGACCAGGATCTGGTATATGAACGACTGGTAGTGTGCATCGGTCAGCGGCTGCTGAGACCGGATGATCTGGTGCATATCGCACTCCATGAGCTCTTCATAGAGGTAGAGTTCGTTAAAATTATTAGTGTCGACGATGTCCATGTCGTAGAGACAGGTAATGTTTTTGTGGCCACGGAAGTGATTGAGCAGCTTGAGCTCCCGCAGCGCCCGCTTGCACAGAATCTTCTTGGAGAAAATGTTTGTAACCTTCTTGATGGCGACACCTGGACCGTCCGGAGAGCCCGTGTACTTGGCCGCACACACGAGACCGTATGCGCCATGGCCGAGTTCCTTGATCAGCTGGAATCGCCGGTCAATGACAAAGTCCTGGTTAAACACCTTGTAGCTGTGTCGCTCTGCACGAATCATCTTTCAATTTTTGATATTGCACTCCTGGTATTCCAAATTCTTGTCGTATTTCACAGTTAGTACTCTAGCGCTATACAGTATTAGTACCGCGTATTAGCAGACACTTGGTAACTCCAAAGGAAAGCTGGAGATTCTGGGGTGAGCTTGGGAATTCGTGGTAAACTTAAGGGGCCCTTGGTAATCCTGGTGGCGGCTCCTCTTGGTCTCAATAGCGATATAACAGGCGAACAGAGCAGATCGAACACTTTGTGCGATGAGGGAAAACGACCTCAAATATACCAAGCGAAGATCAAGAGGGGAAAAACAAAGTACAAAAATACACCGTTGACTCTCGAAAGTATCCACCGATTTTTTACTGCAACTGCCTGCCTTTGAACAAGTTTCTCGGGACTGCAAGGCACAGCACTTGAAACCCCGACCAACACGACCTGTGGCCCCCCCCTCGTCCAGTGTATGGGAGTGCGAAAGAAAGCAGCGGTAAAAGACTGTGTGTTTGAGGCGTACAAACCCTATTTTGTCACTAACAATTGAGGTCCTTCAATTGAGATGAGATTGGTCCGAATTGGATGATTGTAATTAATCACTTGCGTGTAATTGAATAGATCCGTGTCGGCTTGAAAAATGCATTGCAAAAAATTATTATCGCACCGCGTCATAACGGCCTGTACTCTACCTCCAATGCCTATTAATACAATCAAAACACCACCCATTAGCCATCATCACTGGACAACCAGCGCCACACTACCCCTTTTTTTCTCCCTCAGCATTCACGCGCCAATGGTGGTTACCCCCTTATTTTGCGCCCCAGCGGCATCCTGCGTTGCTATTTTTGAGGTCTCCTCTTGTAAGTACGCAGGTAGGCACTGCCGCAGCATGGCTGAAACAGTGATCCAGAGTGCTTACTCAGCGGTGAGTAAGGTATTTCCCGACATCCCCAGCCGTGACGCATACTGCGCCATGCAATGTCGGGCTGTAACATGGATGCTGGTTTCATAACGGCGGCCGTTTAATTACTGTACTGAAGCTGATTGTTAGTTGCCGATGGGTGTAACTTAGATCGGCTATTGTATCGATAGCTGTATACATTGCGGTAGATAATATGAAGGTAGATAACTCCGCCTAAGGCTACCAATACCGTAGGAAATCCCAATAGATATCCATTCCTGTGAAGGGAGTAGTACCGCCAGTGCCTAAGCTCGGGACGTGGCCGTAATTGGTCCACCAATACCCATACTATAGGCGTTACGTTGTTCAAGATTGTTATACGCAATTGGTCATCGCAGGCTATTGACCCTTGCAAGTAAATAATTCACATGTAATAATAAATACTATGGCTATCCGTTGAAAGGTCTAGCGGGTCAACGGACTATAACTGTGCCGCATCCAGAAGGACACTCTGTATTGCGGTCATCAAACAGCCAATTCGTGACACATGCGATGTGCATCTTGTGGCCACATGCGAAACTGGTTAGAGCGAGCCCTTTCACAGGTTCTCGGCACATTACACACCCATCGAGATACCTCTTGCATCTCTCGCAGTACCAGTACTCGCTCGTAGTATTCACTTCGCGCAACGGGGCCATACATCGATGGCACAGAGTCTCAATGGCCGTCTCTGTAAGCCCCAGCTCTCGTACCGTGTCGAACTTGGACCCTTTGATAATCTCTGCGGCCGCAGCAAACAGTTCGCACCGCTTCAGCAGCTCAATGTAGGACAGAATCCATTCCTCGACCGCCTGCGTTGATGGGAACGCGTCCGGTCGTTCCTCATAGAACATGGTACCCAGAACAGCGCACAACTGGACGTCTCCCTGCACCAGAGCCCGCTCAACAGCCTTCTCTATAAGCTTCGTAGACCTCCATGGATGGGTTAGTGTTGTCAGGAACTCTTGAAACTCGCTTGTCTCGGTTCTTTCCATTCCAATTCCAAGCCCCACTGGCCGCATTGTCGCGTCGTGGTCCTCCTCCGTCGAAAACGAATTGGTGCGGTTATATGACGAATTGGTTGGCATGCTGAATCCGTCACTCGGGTAGGACAAGCCGTAGTGGCTGTGAGTCCCCGCCGCATTGTCATCGGTGGTCGTGCTCCCGGCTGAGGTGCTGTAGGAAGATATTGAGTTCTTAATCATAGGCAATCTCGTATAGCTGCTTTTGCTGTGGTGGTGCTGAGATGAAGGGAGCCCGCTGGACTCAGGGCTCTTGGCGTAAAGTCTCTGTGGTGAGGACGCGGAGGTACTGAACGAAGATAAGAGTTCGTCAGACCCGGAATGCGATATCGAAATCAGCTCATTGGAGAGCTTAGAAGCTGGACGGTCCCCTGGAATCGGCAGAGGTTGTACAGAACCTCTACTCTTCACTTTCTCTGAAGGGGAAGTAGTTTTGCTTTCCACTGCTGTTACTGCAACGTTATTTGAACTGCTGTTGCTAGTCCCATCTCCGTCATGGACCACCTCGGTAAGTGAAGGGAACTGCGGTACCTTGGGGGGCGATGGTGCCATTGGGGTAGAGACTGTAGTACTACCAGCACCTTCAGGTTGAGGGGTAGCGTCTCCAGAGGAAACTGATTTGAGTCCTTCGGAAATCTTCGAAGCCGGTGGTCTCAGTAGTCCACTGCTGGCAGAAACAGCGCTCTTGAGCTTGGGTACCATTGTAGAAGTTCGTCGCTTTGCGCTGAGGTACTCCCGGAACCGCTTCTCTTCCCACTCGAGACTCGCCTGAAGTACATTCCACATCTGAGCAGTACGGAAGCGTCTGGCTCGTGCGGCCACGGAGGCATTATGGCGGCACAGATCGATGCTCGAAGCTCCCTTGGGGCGCAAAACTGCATAGTTCTCTGCAAAGTGTTGAAAGATCTGTGGCTCAAATCCAGCAAAATGGGCGAAGCATACGGGCCTCGAATCCCTCTCAAACTTGTCCTGAACGACAAAGGAGAGATTGTTACGCGGGGACCACGCAAAAGCCCGGGACGATAAATTGTCAATAAGGAAGGGCTCCTGTGCCAAGTCGTGTTGGTAAAATGTCTTGTCACGTCCTGCAGTCCATATAGTCGTCTCGTCCTTCCAGTATACCTCGGTGATAGTATTCGAGTGCTTTTCGATGACATTTACCGGTACATGGGGTCTCATTGGATCCCATATATGCACTGAATAGTCACTTTTGGAGCGTCCACAGCTAGCAATATAAGTGCCCATGACCCCGTTCTTCGTGGAGAGTTGTTGCCATCGTACTTTGGCGACTGCACTTGGGGCATGGATGACAGCATCCGGGTTCCTCGAGTCTACTTCCATATTCCAGATCTGGATCTGTTGGTCCCGTCCTCCGGAGACGATGTAGTCGTAGTCTGGGTGCCAATCAATGGAGAGGCCAACTCCGGCATGTGCGTGCATCCTCCGGTCATAGGAGAGTGGGTTACGAATATCCCATCGCTGGATGATACCTGAATCATAGATAACAGCAAACTTGTTGCCATTGAACGGTGATGACTGCACCTCACGGGCCGAATCTCCGCTCTTGTAGAACGCCAGTGACGGCTTTTTGCTTGCTGCTCTCAAATCCCACAACTTGATGCTCCCATCATTGGACCCGGAGTAGAGCAAATGACCTGCAGTCATACTGTAAGTGAGAGAGTTTATGGCACGATTGTTGGAATCGCTGAAGTCCTTGGCGGCGCTCTGGGGGCGGTTGATATTGTACACAAAAATGTTGCCTCCAGAAGTCGAGAGCGCGACGTAGTGGTTGAACCATTGGTGGCCCCATTTGAGTGCAGTCACCGCAAATACTTTGTCAAAGTCTCGCGTATCCCGGGCGTCGCGCATGTCCTGCACCATAGAGACGGCATCCTCCTCAGGCGAAATGCCAAGGATCTGGAAGAAGTCCTTGCCCGCAATAGCCACACGCTGGCGTTCGGGAGAATGTGCCATGGCAATAACCTCACTGCGTGCTGTGTATTTGAGAGTGTGCCGGTAGGGGGCCACAATTGATGAAGCCGCACCTGACGCGGCGGATGGTGATGCGGTGTGTGCGGCTGATATATTTTGTGGTGCGGCTTGTGCGGCGACCAGATCTGGAGATGGCGATGGCGATCGCTCCTTACCACCGGGGCCACTCGTATTAGACGAGTAGAATGCCTTACCGAATCGCGCTAATGCTCCAGACGCCTTCATTGCCGAGGCCGCTGCGCGGTTCGCGTACCCCGTGTTGGCGGCGTTATTCACCGCCTGCGGTGCTTGGAGCGCGAAGTTCGCATTCTGGTTCGTGAACGACTTGAATGGGTACCCTATAGAGAGTGGATTCTGCGTCCCGCCCGGTGTGCTCGGTTGGTTGCTCGTGTGGCTCGGAGAGGACATTATTCCGCCCCACGCTGGTCGTCCGGATCCTTATTGTCGGGATGTTATGTTCCCGACGACACCCAACGCTTCACCTTGTGGACCGATCTCCCGGACCTCTGGGTATTCGGGTCAACGGTTAATATGGCTCGGAATATTACTATTGAGTGCGATAAAGAATTGTGCTAGTCTTGGGGGTTCCAATAAGTGATACTGTGTTGCAATTAGGTAATAGTAGTTTATTTTTAGACGAATCACCATTTTTAAGAGATATTTTATGAGAGCTAGGCTACATGGTTAGATTTGGGGTAATGTTCCATCATACAAGCTGTAGTTGTAAACTGTGTACAATTATCATTCCTGAGGATCTGCCAATGTACAGGATAGATCAGTAAATACCGCACTTCGTCCCATTTTGTTGGGTTTTCATCGAAGAATAGATATAGCTCTGTCGAGTGCTGTTATATTACCGTATATGTCAAATTTGTTTGTTTTAAGCCAGACTCGTCCAATGAGTATAGAACAAATTCATAAAATTACTTAAATAGAGGTCAAATATATAGGTGAATAAAGATCGCTCCTGTCAAGTTCTACCGGGTATATTGTATCAGGATCTTAAAGATACGGAACCTTGTCTACACCAATCTATTAGACCAGTTATAGCAATGCTTTGACGTATATCTCAATTCACGCCAATCCTCGTAATCGAGGAATAGGATGTAGTCAAGAATTTCATCTGCGAGCTAATGTGGATGATCCATTACCAATACCAGGTCGTAATGTAGTAGACGTAAGGTCAGCCGGATGGTATAGAACGACATTCACCTGTTTTGATATAAGGTGGCTCAAGTATGCTCACCCGTCTCTAAGGCTAATGTTTCAAAACTTTAAATAGCAAAATGCATAGACTTATTTGAATGTTTCCCTATGGACATTTGTTGCATCATTTCAAGCGGTTCGACCGAGATGAATGCTGTTTGTGCAGGCTTGTGTCGACGATGGAATCGTATTTTCCAGCGGCTAGTTTTGAAAAGAATAGCCGTGATGTATAATGATACAAAAATATGTGTACAAGATGAATTAGCCGTCAACTCTTTAATCCTACCGAGTGGGGCTTTGAAGGCTAGGTCAGCAGTTTGTATATTGAAGCGATTGATGAATGTACTGAATCGGAAATCTAACCAATATGAGAAGCCAGACACCAGCAAAGCTGCCTGATTTTTGAAAAAATTGTTTATTATGTAGAAAGGGATGTTCTAATGAGCTAGTTGATGCTCTGGTTCACATGAATGAGTCCCTTGAGTGGTTAGATGCGGACCATGAGACACTGGCGTACCGCGAGATTAATAACTCTACCTATACAGAGCGGATGGTTCTATCACTTGTTCAGGAGTGCCCCATGCTACGACATCGGACCGAGAGCTCGTGTGGATTCACAAGCTTGCGCCATGGATTTTCCATCACAACGATCAGTGTGTTAGATGCGTCCGGGGACTGGTCCCAGGACAATTGACCGCATATGTAACCAGAGGCTATATCACCTCGACGTCTCCAATTGCAATGTACCTACTGATGACGCTGTACCGCAGCGCGTAAATATTGCCCTTCTTGAGCTCCACCTCATCCTCAGGCCCCAGCCTCACCGTGTCCCCAAGGTCCCGCTTGACCCTAATAAATATAACCTTTTCCAGATCGGGCTCTTCGATCATGGATATGCCGCCCGACTTGTCGTCCAGTCTCTGCAATTGCTCCGGCATGGCCGACAGGAATTGGCCCTTGTACAGCTCGCGCAAAATCAAATGGTGCCGGTCCATGTACTCAATCTCCTTCTCTGAAAGCTTACGCCGCTCCGCCGAATGCGTCTTGTAGTAATGCGTGTAGCGGTCAATCTTGGCCAACCGGGCCCGCAAATAGCCCCGGACCAGAAACTTGACCCGTTCTAGCTCCGATTCGACCACCAGCAGCTTAAGCTTGATGTCCCGCCCCTGCATCTCCAGCGTATTCTCCTCAATGTACTCCATCTTGTGCCGCACCCGCTTCATGATGCGCTCCAGCAAATCCGTCTCAAACGGCAGAATCTCGGGCACCATACGCTCCTTCATCCACGCCTGGGTCAGCTCCGCCAGATCGCGTCGCAGCACCTCGCCCCGGGGCACACTACTCCCTCGATCCGGCCTCAGGCCCGCGATGATGTCGTCGATCTCCATACTGTCCCCCATGGCTCTGTCGTTTGAATATTTGTCCGGATCTTGGGAAGTTGCCGACACCCGATACCCGACGACACTACGCGTAGAGAAGACGAGGCAGCGCGATTCCGATGGACAGAAAAGCGGAGATCGAGCTCAAGCGACAGCGGATCGCGAACCTGCGTAAGCAGCGGTTGCAGAAGCGCGAGTCGGAGGCCCCGCGGCCGGGTACGGCCTCCAAGTCCGTGTCTACCCCTGAGAAGCCGGACATTGACGAGCTCGTGGACAGCCTTGTTGGCCCGGGGAGACGCAAGGCGTCCCCGGAGCCGAGCGAGACGAGCCGGGAGAGCTCGTTGAGCGAGCCGGTGGCGTTTAGCGACGTGGCCGTGACGGCCGTGTTTGACATTCCGCCCAGGAAACCCGAGAGAATCACGTACTCCAAGGAGGTCCAGACGGACGCGTACTTGCCGGAGGACGAGGAGAAGGAGACGGTGGATGTGGCGGCAATTGAGAGCAGGATCCGAGTTCAATTGGAGGAAGAGTACCGGGTGGCGGAGCCGCTGGAGGAGAGTAAAGATTCGGCTAGCGCTACGGAAGAGGAGACTCCATTGGAGGTAATTGATAATGTAGAAGAGGAGCATGTGGAGAGATTGGGCGATTTTTTGGCGCAGTCGTTCAAGATTATCAACCGGGCCCTGGATGATGACTACGACATTATGGTTAACTACGCGGAGCAGAACGCAGACAGCTCACTTTCGGCAGAGTCTGATGAATTGCTGCGCCAAAATATGCAGTTTACGTGCTCTGAAGAAGAGCACCGTGCAATTACCTACTTGGATTGGTCGGTAAAGTTTCCCGAGCTATTGGCGGCTAGTTATACTGAGCAGATGGGGGATCCGTACGCCACCAAAGGGCTGGTCAAGATCTGGAATATGCACTCCAAGGCGGCCCCCGAGTACGTTTTCCATGCCCAGTCCGATGTTCTCGCGGTGAGGTTCTCCCCCTTCGACGCCAACCTTGTGTTTGGCTCGGCGTATAATGGCCAGGTCATGGCATGGGACCTGCGAGCTAATAGCCAAGAGCCCATTCTCAAGTCCCCGCTGACGGGCTCTGGACACACCCACCCGGTCTATACTCTGCAAATCACCGGTACTCAGAACGCTAATAGCCTTATCACTGCCTCCACCGACGGCACAGTGTGTACGTGGTCCCCGGACCTGTTGGCGAAACCACAGTCAAGGCTCCTCCTCACTAATAAGACGGCTGCTGTGTCGCGGACTGACGATGTGGCCCCGACATGCCTCGGAGTGTACCCACACGACCCATCCAAACTGCTGTTCGGCACCGAGGAGGGAGCGCTGTATAGATGCAACCGGTACGACCAGGCAGGCTCCAAGGCCGGCCTCGACACTGCATACAAGTACACGGGTCACCGAGCTCCTGTGACCGCGGTGGATTTCCACAACTCCAAGGGAGCAGTGGACTTTGGCGACTATGTCCTGTCCTCTTCCATGGACTGGTCTGTCAAGCTGTGGAATGTTAGCAATGCATCTAACCCGGCACTGGGTCCTGTATTGACCTTCCCACGGGACGATATGGTTTACGATGTGTCGTGGCACCCGGTACGACCCTCTATGTTTGGTGCCGTTACCGGTACTGGTGCACTGGAGCTGTGGGATCTTGTACACGGAACGGATACCCCAATGGCCAGAACTACGCCTCAGCATGAGGACACAAAGTCGTCTGCTTCGCTGCTGAACCGGCCATTGAACAGAATGGCATGGTCTAGACCAGATGGGTCGCACGTTGCAGTTGGTGGGCTCGATGGGGTTATTACTGTATTCGATGCAAAGGTCCCTGCCGTTACGAATGAAGACTGGATTTCAATGAAGAAGGCTCTTAATTGATTTGAACTCTTGAATGGCGGTTGATTCTATTACATCCCATCTGCGTCTTGCTATGACGCATTGTCATGGCGTTGAAACTTTTTTGGCATCTATTATTTTGCATACTGTTATTGCTTTCTGGAAGTCTATACTAACATCCGAAACTAGTACACCAAACCCATATGATTTGCTTCTATAGATTTGGCCGTCTATACCTCTACCTGATTCACGTTAGTCGAAATTTTCTATACCTATAGCTGATTCACGTTCAGTCGAAATTTTGCGAGTTATTAAGGTACTACCTAAATTCGGAAATACCATCAACGTTGTCGCGTTCGCTTACGCATAGATTACCAACATTCAGTTACATTTTACACTTCACGCCAGTTGTCCATGTCGAATAAGAATGATAACTAACTACCGATACAGTGTTGTGGGCTGAGTTCCTTTAGATCGTGATGCCAAGACCCATAATGTCGACCGTAAGAGATCTAATGGAGAGTGATACCATATCACGCAATTGGATGGCGTGCCCGCTCAACACAGCCAATTAAGCAGACACTATACCGCAAACACCATTGGGAGCCTGATATCTAGGACATGTAGCATCAAAGTGAATTGTATTAATAATCGTACAAGTTGTATCCAGTAATATTTTAAGATTCGTAAACAGTGGGCCCGATCACGAAACATGTCTCAGATATCGTTTATTGGGCTTATCGTGCCTATGGCCGTTAAGATCACCAAATGCCGATCACAACTGGAGAAATTGGCCGCGGGGAAACGGATACGAAATTGGAAATCTCTGGAATTGTCGGACTTCTTGAAAGTCCGAAGCTATTCGTCATATTCACAGAGTGTTCTCAATTCATAGAACAAGAGTATAAATAAGAGCCAGGCTTGCTCGAATACTACTATCAACCAATTCCTACCATCAATCATCATGGCACCACCTACCAAGACTGAATCAGTTGGCAAGTCTACTGAATACTTCGGCTCTGCGTCGAGCCGTCGAGAAGCTTTCCTCTCCGGTAAGCTCCAAAACAAGGACGGCGTTATTGAATTGACAGGGGAGGAAGAGGTCGCCAAGTACACCTATCCCCAGTACATCCCTTCGTGGGACACCAAGGTCAATCTTCCACCCCTTGAACGGGTTGAGAATAAGGAGCCAGGGCTCCGAGCAGACTCATCGTTTCCCAACTTGTTGCCCAAGGACGCCGAAGTTACTGCTCTGACCCCAAAGTTCGGAACTGAAGTCAAGGGGATTCAGCTCTCTCAGCTAGACGACAAGGGTAAGGACGAATTGGCGCTACTGGTAGCTCAGAGGGGTGTTGTTGCGTTCCGAGGCCAAGACTTTGCCGAGCTCGGTCTCGAGGACGCTAAGAAGTTTGGAGAGCACTTTGGACCCTTGCACATCCACCCAGTCTCTGCGACTCCAAAGGACTATCCCGAGATTTTGGTAGTACATCGGGGCGCCTCAACAGGCAAACCAGAATACATTAAGAACTATGTCTCTTCGGTGCGATGGCACAGTGATGTGACATACGAGAAGCAGCCTCCATCTACCACCTTCCTCTACCTTCTCGAGGGACCAGCCAGCGGCGGTGATACGATCTTTGCCGACACGGTTGAGGCTTACGAACGACTGTCGGATGGGTTTAAGAGGCGTCTGCACGGCCTCGAGGCGTACCATTCGGGCCAAGAGCAGTATCAATACGCCGTGGGCAATGGTGTTCATGGTCGACGAGATCCAACTGTCAACACCCACCCAGTTGTCCGGACTCACCCTGTTTTGAAGAAGAAGGCTTTGTTTGTCAATGAAGAGTTTACCCGGTCAATTGTTGGGTACAAGAAGGAGGAGTCCGATGCCATTCTCAAGTTCTTGTACGACTATGTCGCCAAGAGTATTGACCTCCAGGTGCGAGTCAAATGGGAGTCAGGCACCGTTGTGGCGTGGGACAATCGACGAACTCTCCATTCGGCTATCCATGACTGGGAGACCAATGAGCGACGACATTTGGCCCGAATCACTCCCCAGGGCGAGGTGCCTTACGAGTAATCAGTCTATCTATAAATACTCAACTATACTCTATTCTACAATTACGCCTGGTTCAAAAGCACAAACTCCGGTATCTTCTCGTTGAAACAAATAGATTAGTCACTACATACAAAGCATTAGTCCATGGGTTGATTGTTCATTAAACGGCCAACGGGGCCTGGTACAGAGAGTCTGTGGTGGAAACGTCAATATCGCCAAACGGCTCCTCCTGGTTAATAGTAATAGCGTCCTTGGTGGCGAGAACCAGCAGCTCAAAGAACATCTTGACCTTGTCTGGCTTGTTGGCCCCGGCGACCAGCACCTCAAACGATGACTTGTCCTGCGTCGTTGGCATCTCCGTGCGCAGAATCCGCGCCGCCTGGAGCGTGTTTTGAGAAATACCCGTGCCCAAAGCACTGTCTTCATCCTGCGCAGCAAAGATGACGGGCTCTTCGTACTCGAGCTGGAATGGCTCTGCCGCAGGGGATCCTTCGGCCTCCGGCTCTAGTGGCTCGAGTTCGTGGTCAGAGAGTATGCCACCCATGTCAATCTCGCGCACGTCCTCAAACTCCACCTCGCCACCAACGGCCTCTTCCTCCGTTCGCGGGTGCTTAGCGGCTCTCGTCTCTCCTTCCTCTTCTTCCTCCGCAGACTCTAATTGTCTCTGCATTGTCTCTCGCACCGTCTGGGGATTGAACATTCTATCCGCAATGGCCGGAGGAAGGCCAATGATCGCGGGTCTATACATGGCCGCGACAAAGTCGCTCGTGTTACGCCCCAGCTCGTACATCATAAAGTCATAGTAGTTGCTAGGTAGCCGCGGGTGGTCTACTCTCTCCACCTGGCCCTCCGCCTGGCGGGTCGACCGCGAGTCGAACTGGGTCGCCATCTTGCCCCGCTTGGCTCTACGCTTCTGGGTGGCTGGCGCCTCCTCAATCTGCGGCTCAATTCCCTCCTCGGGACCCGCAACGCTCACATCCACCTCCGCCTCGGCCTCCGGGGTCGGCGGGTTAAGATCAGGCGAGCTGGGCATCTCAATGTCCAGCGGCTCCATCTCAGGCACCTCAATGTCCTCTCCAACCCCCGCCAGCAGCGAATCCTCGCCGACTTCGGCCTCCTTGCCCCCGACTTCAATGCCCAAATCCTCGCCAATCTCCCGCCGGGCCGGGGCCTCCCGCCCGACTTCAATGCTCATGTCTCCGACTTCGGCCTCCATCTCCCCACCAAAGTCAATGCCCAAATCCTCGTCGTCGCCAACGTAATTGTCCTCCTCCTCGGCCCGCGCCCGGCCCATTTCAATCGACTGGTCCGCGGCAGGGCCAAACGGCTCCTCCGGGATCTGCGTCATGGGCGCCTCCTCAAATGCAAACTGCGGGAACTCGGGCATGAGACTCGCAAAGTTGAGGTCCGTGATCTGGTCATCCAGCGTCAGCGCGCTCTCCCGGGCCGCCGTGGTCGCCGTAGGGGCGCTATCGACATCCCCGGGCTTAAAGGTCCGCAGACTCTGCAAAGTCGAGTCGCAGTCCTCCTTGAGATAGATGGCTTTCCGCCGGTAAATGGTTGAAACACCGAACAGCAGCTGCCCTGAGGTCCGCAGACTCTGAGGGCCCTCGCGCTCGTTCTTGATTTGGTCGACCGCCTCGGTCAGGTTCGCGCTCAGATAGTTCTGGCGCTTAAGCTTCTTCTCCATGTTAGACGCCAGCCAAATGTGGGCCAGCGCCTTCTGCTTGAGCAGGAACGATTCGTTGAAAAACATGACGCGTCGCTCACGCGTAAATTGATTTTTCTTGTCGTAAAAGGAAAAGGGGGACAAATGAAGGCGGGTCTTTGTTAAGGGAGCAAATGAGCGTGGCGGGACGTAGTGCTGGCGCGCGCGACTCCCAACACGCGTTAATTGGCGACGCGTCAAAATGTCTTGGATTGACGCGTTCTTATTGTTTATTCGCTTGTCGTATTAAAGTCTGTTAGAACAGTACTTTGGATAACCGAGGATTATTAATGGGTAGTTATGTAGTAAGCGGTGATACAATTCTTGGCTTTTGTGGGTTCTACATGCTACTGTTTGGAAGTCACTGTATCCGCTAGATGTGATTCTATAAATTTTGATCAACTACACTGTATTGGTATCAACATTATGTTAGAGGTTATGGTATCAACTAAAACATACCGTATTATACTTTCAGGATATTGGCCGTATTGAGTTGACTTATTTTTGGATCAATCGCACAAGCCATTGAAATCTGTCAGTAATCCTCATGCGATCTTCGTTATACGTTTATAGCCAAGGGACCCATGGCCAGTCAAAATAACATGCCAAATCTGTACTACTTTATCAGATCTTCCTGTAATTTAAGCGATGAGCTGGTTAATCAGGAACTAAAAAACACAATCTTCTGTCCCAGTCGGATCGAGACCAGGAAATAAATGCAATTACATAACAAACCTGAAATTCCCACCATTATCGACAAGGAGAATCAAGTGCAGTTTTGTACTAATCATTGCAGCTCTGGCTTTGTGCGCTCCTCAACAATGATCTTTTTATAATCAACTACAGCTGTCCTGTCGGATAATATCCTTTAAGAAGATTTGTCTCCCTAATCCTCGGGGGACACCTGACGAAACAAACATGGTACATTGGAGAGACCCAATCAACAAAATAAAACTGATGTTATTGGATTTCTATATTACATGCATTTGAAGTGGAGTTTTCTGGCCTGGGTCCACATGAGACTTAATAAATTAAAATCAACCCATAACCCATCTACTGGTACAGGTATTCTTTATTCAAAATTGTTGTACCTGATATTGCCTGTGCCTAGAACATCTCTCCTGCGCCCTAGGCAAAGGACTCTAACCAAGATTATTATGTTTTGCGCTGATAAAAATATCCCTTAGAGAGCACTAGAGTGTAACAACTATAATTCCTCTTGTTAGGTACATATCCTGCGTACCGGTAGTTCTCCTGAACCCGGGCATCTCTGGATTGTGTCGCCTGTAGATAAAATCAACTTTGTTGCGATACTTTATTCTAAGCAACGTAGGTGCAATATACTTAGATCAGCTACCGGGTACGAATCTATACATTCTCATTTCTTTCAAGCCGCGAAGGGCCGAAGAGAAATCAAATTCCAGAATCAAGGTCAGGTATTTTGGCCAATATATCCGAATGAGTTGGAGTTGGACATACTAAACCTGTACAAGGTAGTTACTCAAATAAATCCCATACACCTGCCGATACCCCGTCAAGACAAAACCGATGGCAAAGTTCCCATAAAACTCCAGCGTATGTTAAGAGGGTTGGTATGTCAACTTTGTACACCTAAATTTTCCACGGCTACCAAGAACTAAAAGGCACGGGCATCATCAGGTATATCCAAAGTGGGGCAATTCGAGAAACATTAAAGTGCTCTTCCTATTTTGTAGAGCCACGAACATTTGCCGGTCCCATATCACTGCAAATGCGACCTTGAGCCGCTGATAGGCGCCCTTAGCCACATGACTACTGGTTTCATCAAATGCCACTAAAATATCGGTATTATCTCGGAATGGTCTCGGTTCTACTTTCCTTCTTATGCCACTAATCGTACGATATAGCATTCAACACTTGAAATTTCTGGTGACAGACTCCTCGGCTACCAATGTCTTACGATATCTTTTCAGAGGAATGAAAGTTGGTTGTGTTATAACAATTCCACATACGGTTTGTCATCCCGTTACAACGTAATTCCTATCCTTCATTGCTCAATACATAGTTGATACCCTACCAAAACATATTCCGCATTACAGTAGGGGTAATATATAATTTGAGGCTACCGTAAAGGGCTAACACTAACATTTGGGGACACCAAGAGGTGTAATAACGGGTGCTCTGAGCTCATGCCATGCAAACTTGGGGTGGCAAAATTCAACCCCAGATATCACTCTTACACAGCTGTTGAAACAGCTTTTTTTTAAGTGCGATGATAAATTGAAAGAAAACTTTACTGTCGATATGACGGTACAGCCTCTCAACAAAAGCAGGTCGAGCAAAGTCGCAGACTCGATATCTGTAGTCAGCACTGTATAAGAGTGAGACTGACGGGATAGAACATCCGAGATCACTAATACGGGGTTCGGAGGCTTGCGGTGGGGATAGCGCTTTTGCACGACTCAGTCAGAGTCAAACCGTATTTTCCAGAATCCAGTGATCCAAAATGGCAAAACTTACCCGAGTAAAATACAGTGGAACCATTTACATCTGACAACCAGGTTTCAAATTGAAAAATCCGGGGAAAAAACGAGTGTAGTTTGAGGTGAGTCGGTGGTTGGTAACTCCGGCTCCGACGATTTTTTTTTCCGGGTCTGTGAGACATATCAACCGGCCATCATGAGAAAGGCAAAGTTCCAGATCTCGTAGATATTCGTATGACACTCATTCTTCCATCTATCCGAGAGATAATATAATATCTCAATGGGTATGTACGGTGGCCGTTTCTCGGGGTATGTTCGCCGAACCCTATCCCGCTCGTTGAGAACTTGTAAGGTGGTTGACGCCGCTCTGAAGACACATTGATGTCAACTACCACTGTAATTAGCCGCCACTTTGATGCCTACTACAGGGGTCTATGGTTCTGAGCCGTGGCATGGCAAACAAGAGTAGCTATGTGTGTGAAAATTTTGCATCAAGTAGGTAGGCATCTAAAGTATCTCAGTATCCCGCGGTAAATCAACTCGCCGATACGGCACCCACATTGCCATGGTGAGGACAACAAGTGAAAACTTGAATGCTCACTAGGTACTACCAATACGTAGTGGACTTGCCGTGCTCCGTTTAATTGGCCCAACATGGATATCCCTATGTTGATATTTTGCCAACAACGGTGGAGGACTTGGTGTATGGTGGGCGTTACATATGTAGGGCGGGGCAGCTATCACCAATCACAATGTCGATAGAAGTCTATCAGCAGGAATTTGAGGGGAATTCTCAATTTGGAGGGAGAACCAAGGATTAATTGCAGACGAGAATGACCATCCCCACTTTGAAAGATTCGTATGATCTTTTACATTGAAGGGCGGAATAGAGGGTCGTAGTGGTAACGGAGTACTGGGCATACTACGACCTAGTAGTAGTGTATTACTAAGTGTTACGCATGCTGCTGCAATAGCTACGGAATAATCTTGAGCGGATAGGTAGGCCCAGGTCGTAGAACCGGAATATTTCGCTTCAAATTCGCGGAAAATACCCCTCTTGGAGGTCCTTTCCGCCCTGTTACACCCGTCCTGCGATGATATAGACGTGATGAAGCCCGTCTCTTCGAGGGGAAGAGGTGGGGTGAAAGTTATTCAGAGGGGTGGGGGTGATGAGAAGTGTATAGTACAGTGGTACTATAGAGCTGTCTGTACTCTACAGTACTACTAAAAGGCTTGGCTAGCGGGGCTACACACGCTCCTACTGCATGTCCGGTACTGTTGCCGTGTTCTCTAAGCACTCTAAGGGGTCTACTACAGTAGTACGGCCCCTCTCTACATACCACTCGGGCCAATCACCGGGCTTTGGTTTTAGACATTAACGGGCGAAAACGGACTGCCAATAGGGCCATGGACCGGAACTCAACCCACCTCATAGGCGGCGTACAGTGAAGTCTTTACCATTTTAAGTAGTCAATGTGCGCCAAACCACGATAATTTTATGGAATCTCCATGTGGGGTCTACTGAGGGGTACGGGATCGATTAGCGAGGAAAAAGCTTAGCACTCCTTAGCCAAGTGTTTTTGGTTAGGTAATTCGGAGCAGATGTCTATGCACAAGAGTTTTTATACTTCTTGGCATGGCCGTGGCAAAGATGATCTCTGAGCGGTACTGGTCCATGCCTGGTATTCCATTTCCGCACTCCGATGTAAGGGGCGGGTAGCCCCTCTACCCCTCTACGCAAGGCTTCATGAGCTACAAGGTGCATTATCCCAACGCAGACCTGATGCAGCCCATGATGCATGCTACGGCTGTCCGCTATCATATCGCTGGACATACCGAAAGTGAATGTTCCGGCAGCAGCTCTACAAGCAGTTGCCACGGGATGCTTCTTTTTCCAGTGATAAAGTGGAGAAGAGGGACGAGCGGAGAGGTACTCCACATTGAATGGCCCCTAGTAGACAATGGATATTGAGGGCTCAACTTTAATTTACTTTAGTTATCCTCTGAGAAAAGGCTCTCGGCCAGACGATTGAGTTGCTTTTTGCCCAGGAGCTGATTCCGATACGAGACATCCTGCCTATTGTAGGTTATGGAAGGGAAAGCCTTTCTTGCTGGCCGGTGGGAATCAGTTAGATCCGTGGGGTCAATTAGGTCCATCGCGATCTCGATACACTATTATGAGTAGAACCAACAAGCTACCAATAGAAAATTCATTATATTAACCACGATAATAAAGTTAATGATTACTATGAGTGGGTTAGTGCCCACTGTACTCCAATATCGTAGAAATTTGGGATAGGAAACGATTGCCTGTGTGATCTTTCTCGTGGGGTAGAATGCCTGCATTCGAAACCTATTGAATTTGGAAGAATTACGCCCAGACGAAGAAGAAACTTGCGAATAAGATGCACAATGTTTGGCCGGGATAAAATAAAATTGATGGGCATCGTCATACCTAATTAGTACTCTATAGGGCGACGGAGGTACTGTTCCGGCCGTTTCTAATGTGAGTACATTGACGTATACGCAAGCTGACCCCGGGCGCATTTTGCACAGTGGTGATTGAAGGAGATTGATAGTACTGGGGAAAGTTTTTTTTAGAGGGGGAATAGAGGGACTCGTTTTTGAGAGCGGGGTAAAAAGAATGATTATAAATTCCGTGGAGACTCTCATTTCAAACCGTTTTTTTTTCAGTATTCAAATTCATTTTGCATCCTTACTCCTTTCCAATCGACGTCTTATCATTATCGAATAATATCAGGAGCTAATCATGGAAATGGATAACATTCAGCAGCAGAATAATGGCGAAACGCCAGATCTGTCACTGGCATCTATTGCGCGGTATTTCAAGACGCGGATTCCGACCCTAAAACCTCCGCCATTCTCGGAAAAGAAGGACCTGCTCAATCCATTTCCGCACCTGGCGGAAATCACTCGAAAGCAGTGGATGTTCATCCTAGTCGCCTTCCTTGGTTGGACTTGGGATGCGTTTGACTTCTTCTCCGTCTCGCTAGTCGCCGGTGACATGGCCGAGACCTTCAATAAGGAGGTTTCTGATATTACTTGGGGTATCACCTTGGTGCTCATGCTCCGATCTGTAGGTGCTGTGATCTTTGGTCTGGCTGGTGATAAGTGGGGTCGAAAGTGGCCGTTCATCATCAATTGCATTCTGTTCATTATTCTTGAACTGGGTACTGGTTTCGTCCAGACCTACGAGCAGTTCCTTGGTGTCCGAGCCCTTTTCGGTATTGCCATGGGTGGTATCTATGGTAACTGTGCTGCCACCGCTCTTGATGATTGCCCAGTCCACGCCCGAGGCTTTATTTCCGGTCTCCTGCAGCAGGGTTATGCATTTGGCTACCTCCTCTGTGTGGTATTCACCCGTGCGATTGTGCCAAACTCTCCACATGGCTGGCGTGCTCTGTTCTGGTTCGGCGCCTGCCCACCAGTGCTCATCAT
Organism: Blastobotrys malaysiensis; assembly: GCA_030558815.1. Classification (NCBI taxonomy): domain Eukaryota; kingdom Fungi; phylum Ascomycota; class Dipodascomycetes; order Dipodascales; family Trichomonascaceae; genus Blastobotrys; species Blastobotrys malaysiensis. The sequence goes on from JAKTQL010002365.1 coordinate 38,695, forward strand.
TCTGTTCCGAATGGCTCTTCCTGAGACCGACGGTTACATTGCCCAGAAGCATCTTGAGCGAGATTCTCTCGGTAAGTCCTTCGTGGACCAGGGTAAGGTTGCTGTCAAGCAGTACTGGCTCAAGTTTATTTACCTCATTCTCTTCTGTGCTGGCATGAACTTCATGTCTCACGGCTCCCAGGATTTGTTCCCTACCTATGTTAAGAACCAGCTTGGGTTCAGTGAGAATGCTGCCA